>JAGKTI010037138.1:0-10949 GCA_018397915.1 Birgus latro
TCCAACCTAATATAACCTCATCTCACCCAACCCAACCCAACCTAACCTAACCACATCCAACCTAACGTAACCAAGCACTTCTAGTCTACCTTACAGAATGCAGAGTACGGTGGTGTGTGTGTCCCTGGTGCTCAGTGCGTTGGTCCTGGGTTCAGCTCAGGGAGAACTGATAGGTCCTGTAGCGTGTAGCTCTGAAACAACGATGCAAGTTGGTGACAGAGTGCGGATTGATACGCCCAGCTACCCGACCTATAATGGCAATGAACTGTGAGTTGTTATTATTATCTGAATTGTGAGTTGTTGTTATTTATTATTATTATTACTGATGGTAGGTGGGGGTGCTCACCATCCACTCACTCAATGTAGTGCTGCTCTAAGGTGTCTGCCCTTTCCTCTCCTCCGTCCTTCTTTCCTTCCATCCTCTTCTGTCTTTCTTTCCTTCATTCTTTCCTCGTCCTTCTGCCTACGGGTGACTTTACACTCCCTCTTCTGTCTTTCTTTCCTTCATTCTTTCCTCTTCTTTCTGCCTGCGGGTGACTTTACACTGAGTGACAAGCCAAAATGTTTCCTATACACCAGCAAACCATTTACTACGCTGGGTGGTAACTATATTACCAAATTATGGCACCTGGTGGTTTAGTGGGTAATTAAGGCGCTCCACTCAGATTGAGCCGGTGAAGGTTTATATGCAAGGAGTGGTTGGGGTTTATTGCTCACATAATGCCACTCAAGAATGAGTAAGGCTGGTCACTCTCATCTTAAATGTCAGGACCAACTTGCCTGGCCCCTGGCTCCTACGCTCCTCATGGGGCAACACAAGATTGGATGATGGATGTATTATCATTATTATTATTGTGCAAACTGATACGCCCAGCTACCCGACCAACAGTATAATGGCAATGAATAGTGAGTTGTTGTTGTTGTTGTTACAGCATTTTTATTATTATTATTATTATTATTATTATTGTTGTTGTTATTATTAATAATTATTATTATCATTATTGTTATTATTATTATTATTATTAGCAGTAGTAGTGGTTGTTGTTGCTGATGTAGTTTCATCAGTCATTATCACAGTATTATTATAATTATTACTATTATTAATATAATTATTATGATTGTGCAAATTTGTACGCCCAGCAACCCGACCTATGATGGCAATGAACAGAGTTGTAATTCGTTTTGTTTTGTTTTGTTCTTGAAGGCTCCAACATGCTTGCATGTGTCGGCCTTGGTCACCTAATGACGGCTCTCCATGCTGCTTGATCTTTGGCAGCCTCCCTGTTCAATCCCTTGACCCAGAGGTCACACTTAGTGACCTCGTCCCATATCTTTCTCAATATTAACACTTCTCACTCTCTGCACCCAATTATCATCCCCCATCCTCTCCACATGTCCAAACCACCTCAGCCTACCTCTCCTCATCACAACACCAATACACTCCAGTCCCATCCTACCTCTCAACTCTTCCATCGTAAACGCAGCCCCACCAGGCCTTGAACGCAGGGACGCACTGCACATCCACCTAATCATTGTCATTTCTGTACGTTTGAGCCTGTGATTGTCCTCTTACTTTACTGCCCATATCTCACTACCATACAGCATCACACTCCTAACACATGCTGCATACAAAGACCCCTTAGCACGTAAGAAGAGTCCTCTCAATGTTATTATTTTTATTATTACATTAATAGTAGTGATAGTACAATAGTATCATTATTATTATTAGTAGTAGTAGTAGTATCATCACTATTATTATTATTATTATTACAGTATTATTATTTTTATTACCACCATCATCATCAACATCACCATCACTGTGCCATCCCTACACTTTCGTACATTTTACACTGCTATGTTGCCTAAACAGATATAGATATTTTACTTGTCACAATGTCTTCCACAGCTGCACATACACCGTGACCTGTGACACACCTGACAAAACCTACCTCGAATTCTTCTGCAAGGTGTTCGAGCTGGAAGATTCGAATGGGTGTACCAAGGATTACATCACTGTGCAAGACGATGAGAAGACGTCTGAAAAGTATGCAAAAGAGTAGCAGTTCATTAGGTTAGGTTAGGTTACATCATCAACTTTCCCAACACAAGATGGGATGAGGTGGGAACTAGAAACAAGAAAAGAGAAGATATAAAAGTGTGAGAACTACCAAAAACATGTCAAATGAAATGGGCCACAACAAAACCAATCCATCCTTCCAGTCACTCAACTCCTAGCTTCATCCTTCATGCCAGTAATAATAAACAACTCACATCTTTTTCCTATCACTGCTACAATGGTCACTTCACCTCTGAACTGTCTGCTTGCATCCCTCCACCAATACAGTGGGTGCATAGCATCCGTCTAGCAACAAATTATCATCCCTTATCTGTCCAACTAACCGTAACACCCTATCCTTCATGTATGCAACATGTCAACTCTGGGACAGTCTTCCTCTGTCTGTATTTCCTACTGCCTATGATCTCCATTATTTTAAAACGTGGTGTGTCCAGGCATCTCAAAAAAGATCTTGAATCTGCTCTCTATTATCTTATTTTTATGTTTTCTTGGAGGGAACTACCAAAAAAAAAAAAAAAAAAAAAAACACCAACAAATGCTTCACCTAGCCATCAGGAGCAAAGATTATTCAGTTCAGGTATTTAATGCCACAGTTACCAGTCTCTATCCCATGAGTGGCATTAGATGACCAATAACCAGCCCTCAGATTAAAACTCTTATGAGCCACAACCACCTGAAGACCTTAACCCACTAGACCAACAGGCGACTCGGCCCCACCCTAAGGCAAGGGTCGGGATTCTTGTCGGTTAAGGAAGCTCCCTAGCACCTCTTTCTCAGCTATTTATTTTTGAATACGCCCGGCTAATATCCATTTGTATGTTATTTATGTAGAAAATGGTAGTATTGAAATGATTTAAAAGACACCAAAGAAGACAGGAAGGAGTAATAAAATAAATCACTTAGAGATGCAACGGAGCCTCATTACCTGACGAGAATACGGGTTAAGAACGTGTTCCAAAGGAGATTCAATAAAATGGCAGAGAATTCAACACAAAGGCAAGGAAATACCATCTCAGATTCATGTTTATCAATGAACCTATACTTGGCCTCTTTATTTATTTATCTATCAGTTTATGTATGTATCTATCTATTTATTTCATTAGTTGTGGATGTGACACCATAAACATATTTAAAATGGCAAGACATAATGATGACTGACCTAAGCCATCCATGGTCACATCACTTCTGTTTCTCCCTCTATGGACATCGAAAAGTAGTGTGGTGAGAGACTAACTAGGAGAGAGGTGAGTGAGAGACTAAGTTGAGGTGTGGTGAGTGAGAGACTAACTAGGAGAGAGCAGTGAGTAAGGGGGGGGGGGGGGGTTGGGGAGGGGACCCGAAGATGAGGGAGGGTGAAGCGTACGCATTCGGGGGGGGGGGGGGGAAAGGGGGGGGGAGAGGAAAGAGAGGTGGGGGGGGGGGGGGAGGGGGGGGGAGGAGGGGAGACAAGAAAATGACATGGAGGGATGGAGTGGAGAGGTATACGAGAGAGGAGGGGTTTAAGTTGGGGGGATGGCAGCGAATTGGTAGGGGAAAGGGTGACATGGAGGAACTCTGTCTGTGGCCATCCCTTATGGGATCAAGACATCTGGCTATATAGATAAATAGATAGATGAAGAAAAGCATGAGAAGTGAGACAGCTTTTGCAGGTGAGTGAACTGTACAACTAATCACCCTCCCATCACCCAGGTACTGCGGAATGAATGGACCACCAGCCTACAACACCCCAACAGGCTGGATTAAACTCACTTTCAAGAGTGATGCAACTAACAATGCAAGGGGAGCCAGGTGTTACGCGTGGTGTCGCGCAGTGACCACCACAACCTCCACCACTACCTCCACAACCACAACATCAACCACCACGACAACAACCACCACACCTGACTGCTAGAACACTGAACCCCAAATGAAACATACATGAAGTCATACCCGAAACACCTATGACTGAACAACCACACCTGAACCCACCACAACCACCACCACACCTGAGTGCTTGAACCTCCCATCACCTTACAACTAATCACACTCCCATCATCCAGATACTATGGCTTGACTGGACCAACAGCATAAAACACCCCAACAGGCTCGATTGAACTCACTTTCATGAGTGATGCAAGTAACAATGCAAAGGGAACCAGGTGTTTTGCATGGTGCTGTGCGGTGACCACAACAACCTCCATCACATGCGATACCCACACACCCATCACAACCACACCAATCACCTTATGAGATACCCAAGCACCTACCACAACCACACCACCACCCACAACACCCACACCTGACTGCTAGAACCCAGAACCCCAAATGACACACCCATAAAGCCAGGTATGACTGAACCACAACATGTCAACCCATGACCAAACTCATCGAATGAATCCCACGTCTGAAGCATCAACTGAAGCACCCCAAATGAACCACCACCAGCCTCCACACCTGACCCTTCCTGCCAGACCAACCTCTTCTCTGAACCTGAAATTGAACCATCACATAAACCACCAAATGAACCAGCAACCAAAGCAAACCACCAAACAAGCCAGACCTGAACCCCAAATCGAAGTACCTATGAATGAGTCTCCAATTGAAACCTCTAAAGCCAAACCAGCAAACCAAATCCTCTTTGTCTGAACCTATGAACTCCAACTGAAGCCTCAAAGGAACCCCAGACTGCAACAGATTCAATGATCTTAAATGAACGTATGATAACTGAACCTTTCTATCAAGGGTTCTCTCTCTCTGATCGTGGTTTACATCTTCTTCTGTATTCTTATGCTTCTCTCATTCGACCTCCCCTTTAAGCAAACTCTCTCTCTCTCCCTCTCTCTCTGGTCGCGCCCTTAATCTTCAAGGACAGCAAAACCAACATGGCTCTCAAATTATAAATAAATACTTATATAAATACATAAATATATAAGGTCCTTTAGAGCAAGTGAAAAAATGCAACACTACCAAAACACAAAAAAGGCTTATATGTTAGAGTGAGAACTATCTCTAACTTGAAGATTTAGAAATACTTCTCACGGGTCTCTCTCACACCATCATACTGGCCCAAAACCTCTATCTTTCGTATACTGTCCTCCGCTAATATATAAACTCTCGGCTACTGCAATCCTAATAGTGAAATACTGATGTATATTTTTAGTTTATGAGCACATATATAAGCATTGGCCATAATACAGTGCACTGCAGCCTTTGTGGTTTCAATTTGCCTCTTTGGGGGGAAGGGGAGAGGGGTATTTTTCAAGATTTTCATGAGCATGCAAATAGTGACAATGATGGTGAAAAAAAAAATGTATGTAATGATGGTGATATGATGTCAGGCCTAATGATGGCTGTGGTGGTGGTGGTGATGATGATGATAAATGTACGTGGTGATGGTGACATGACTATAATTATGATGAACATGACGATGCTGATGATCAAGATGATGGTATGTGGTGATGGTGATATGACTAAAATGCTGGTGATAATGACTGTGGTAATGATGATGATGATGATAACTGACTCTAACATCATCAAGGGAAAGAAACCATCAGACAAACGCAAAAAGCATCATCATCATCATCCCGTCTCCTTTCCCCCAGCAGATAGGGTGAGGTCGGGTTCAGAAAGCAAGAAAGAGAAAGAATAGGAAAGTGAGAAAAGAAATCAACACCATGTAGAAATGTTGGTGGGAGAGTGAAACAGGTGAGAGCCTGAACTTAATATTATTTATTTATTATTTAAGAGTTCAAGCTCTAACCTGTATAAAGAATTGGAGCTCTAACTCACCCAACATTTCCACTTTCTCTCTCTCTCTCCAATCATTCAACCTCAGTTATGCATGTACACACGTAACTTTATATTTACCTATCCAACAGAGAAAACCCGAAGACTGTAGAGTTTAAAAAAATATCAAACTACTGTCATCCTCTCTCCCTCTCTTCCTACAAAATCTATCCAACCAACTCATCCCCTTGTCAGTTTCCTACCCCCATCAGCTTCCATATCACCCCCCCCCTCTTTCTTCATACCAAATTTATCCAACCAATTCGTTCCTTTGTCAGTGTCCTACCCTCATCAGCTTCCATATCCCCCCACCCCCTCTCGTCAGTTCCTTAGCCTCATTAGCCTCCATACCAACCCCTCTCATCCCTTTGTCCTTCTCTCCATCCACTACACTCTCTCTCTCTCTCTATCTCTCATACACTCACCATGTCTACCCAGCTTATTATCAGTAAAGTGTCCTCTGTTAGTGTGTGACGAGCGGGAGAGCGTTTGTACATATGCCTATCATCATAATTTCATCTCAGTGTAAACTTTCAACATTTCTGGTGAGGTAATCGAACAATTACAGAAGAATAATTGTGCTAAAATATTTACTTTCTGATGTGCTCTCTCTCTCTGGATGTGCATATAGCGAAGTGCCGTAGCATTATCACATGTGCAATGTTTACTTCTCTGCTCCCGACTTGCCGTCAACAAACTGCGTCAGTAAATGACTGGCTACTGACTGAATGATAAAACCCAGAAGTAGGGCAAGTACCCTTGCCGATTTCATCCCCTAAACACAGAAAAAAAGTTTGTGTTGGCACCTGGTGGTTTAGTAAGTAATTATGGTGCTCCAATCGAATTTAGCCGGTGAAAGTTTATATCCAAGGGATGGTTGGGATTTATTGCTCACGTAATGCCACTCAGGGATGACTGAGGCAGGTCACTCTCATCTTAAATGTCAGGACCAACTTCCCTAGCCCCGGGTTCCAATGCTTCTCTGTGGGGCGACACAGGATTGGATGATGGATTGATGGATGGTAAAATTATGAGTGCAACATGATTAATATCCAATATTTATTAGTTAGAATTCATGCAAGAAAGCACAGTGTTACCTCAGGAAATACCTTTTAATTCAATTTCATGGTGGAGCATGTCAACTGAAACCCTCAGTATGTTCCCTTGGTAAGCTGGGATTCCAATGGATTTCTCTGGTCTCATTAGTAAATATATAGCTAAAAACAAAATCTGTTGAATGTATCTACTATCAGCTGGAAGAATCTCTTCTCTATCTCACACAGTGGAAAAGTTATTAGATTCTGGTAACTATCTCCTCTCCTTTCACTGATCCACCTGGTGAACAAGCCTACATCTTTTCTATTATTAATGACAAACAGCAGCTTGTACAGCACCCTACCCATATCCCTGACCGCCTTGGAGAGAGTTCCAACATACTTGTACTTGACCTCTTCCTTACAACTAATCCTTCTGCTTATGCTGTTAATCTTTCCTCTCGGTTGGGCTCCTCCGATCACAACCTTATCATCTTAACCTGCCCTATCACTCCAGTACGGCCTGTGGACCCCCCAAAGAGGCGACGACTGTGGCACTTAAGGGAGCTGCTGATTGGGAGACCCTCGGGCAGTACTTTTTTTATTTTCCCTGGAATGACTATTGCTTCCATGGCTGGAAGCATCTGTGTGTGCCCTGTGCATTACAAAGCTTATTCTCTTGGGCATGGAAGCATACATTCCTTTCTCAAGCTTATTCTCTTGGGCATGGAAGCATACATTCCTTTCTCATATCCTTTGACTTAAAAAAAAAAAAAAAGTTTAATCATGCTTGTTCTAACACTGTCCACAACAAGAAGGCCTAAAACGGGGGCCAGAGCCAACCCACTCCTGAGTCTCGTCTCTTACGTTTCTGCTCGGAATCATGCTAAGTTTGTTCTTCGCGATGCCAAAAATAATTTCAGTCATACTAAATGCTCTGAACTCTCCAACTCAAATTCTTCCCACTCCATCTGGTACCTTGCCAAAAATCTTAATAATCATCCATATCTCCTCTTTTCCACTCTGATGGCTCTGTAGCTATTTCTTCTATTGATAAAGCAGAACTTTTCGCTCAGACTTTCTCCTCCAGTTCCACCTTAGACAATTCCAGTGCTGTTCCTCCATCACTTCCCCACCTCTGACTTCCTCTCAGCTGACATTAAATCTTCTTCAACTGATGTATTTTCTCCCATCACTGGCCTTAATACTAACAAGGCATATGAGCCTGATGAGGTCCTTGTTATCATCAAGAACTGCGCTTCTGTGCTTGCACCCTGTCTACTTAAACTCTTTTGCCTTTGTCTATCAACTTGTATCTTTCCTTCTTGCAGGAAGTTTGCTCTCATTCAGCCTGTCCCAAAGAATGGTGACCATTCCCAGCCCTCTAACATCCTGTGTCTCAAAAGTTTTTGAGTTAATTCTTAACAGAAAAATTTTAAAGGATCTTTCCTATCACAACCTTCTTTCTGACTGTTAGTATGGGATCCATCAGGGACGCTCCACTGTCAATCTTCTCACCTATCTTTCCAATACCTGGTCATCTTCCTTTCAGGACTTAAGCAAAAGCTTTGCCACTGCACTTGACACATCAGAGGCTTTTGACTGCATCTGGAATAAATCTTCAATTTCCAAACTGCCCTCTTATGGTTTCTATCCTTCTATTAGTGTCATCATCTCTAGCTTCCTTTCTGGTCATTCCTAGCTGCTGTTGTAGACAGCCACTGTTCTTCTAGATCTATCAACAGTGGTGCTCCTCACAGCTCTGTCCTACCACCAACTCTCTTCCTTTAATTCATCAATGACCGTACATCTAACCCATTCGCTTCAAGCAGCGTCCAACTTAGCATTTACTTCAACAAACATGGGATCAGGCTACGGCACACCTAATGTATGACTTGGTTCGCATCTCTGACTGGGGTAAAAGAACCATACTCTTGTTGTTTTTAATGTGTCAAAAACTCCGATCTTGCACCTATCAACACAATAAAATCCTCCATAGGAGTATCCGCTAATGTTTAATAATATCCAGCTCAATTCTGAATCATCTTTAAACACATTTGGGGTTTCATTCTCTTGGGATTTATTTTGGAAAGATCATATTGCATCTCTAGTAAAATCTGCTTCGAAGATATTAGGTGTGCTAAGCCAACTCCATTCCTTCTTTACCCCTGCACAGTTGATGACGACTTTATACACAAGTTTTATTTGCTCCTGTGTAGAGCACAACTCTCACATGTAGGGATGCTCCCCAAATATAGCTCTTCTGAACAAGGTGGAGTCAAAGGCTTTTTGTCTCATTAACTCTCCTCCTCTTACTGGCTTCCATCAACATCTGTCTCTTCACAGCATTGCTGCATCTTTATCTCTTTTCTATTGCTAATTCAATGGTCACTGCTCCACTGAACTGTTTGCTTCCAACCCTTCACCACTAATACAGGTGCACAGAACCCATCTAGCAACAAACTCTCATCCCTTTTCTGTCTAGTTCTCTAATGCAAGAGTTAACTGTTATTTGCAGTCCTTCATGTATGCACCAGGTCAACTCTGGAACTGTTTCCCTACTTTCTATGATCTCCAGTCTTTCAAACGTTGTGTCCAGGCATACTGAAATGAACGGATCTTAAATTTGGCTCTTTGTTGTATTCCCCCCCCCCCTTGAAGGGAATGGTTTGTGGGCTCCTGACCTTTGGTTCCTTTTTTTTTTTACTTAAAAAAAAAAAAAAAAAAAAAAAAAAAAAAAAAAATCGTGGTCAGGCTGTCTCATGCCGCTTCACCTCACTCGCTGTGCTTGTAATAAGCATACCATGCCTCCTTTAGCCCCCAACCTCCTTAACAAATACCCCTTTCACCACCTTAATTATACCCTCTCTCTCTCTCTCTAAAGGACCTGTGTATAGCCAGGCAGCTCCACCGCCCATTGTTATCAGTGCCACCACATGATGGTGTCTCCCTCCAGCACTTACAATCTACACCAACAACCGTATTATCGTTGATTAAGGAAGCTTCTCAACACCTTTTCCTAAGCAATTTATTTTGCTTATCACACCTTGCTGTCCTATTCTGTGTTATATAAATCTTTGTAGAATCACCAAAAAGGGATATTAACCACATCAGGACCCGGATTTTCAATGATTAAGAATGCTCCCTAACACCTTTTTCTGAGTGATTTATTTTCCATATTACACCTCACAGTCCTATTCTGTGCTATATAAATCCTTCCAGCATCACCGTATGAACTGCATACAAAAGGATTTTAACCAGCCATATCCAAAATAAGTCAATAAGGAAGATGTGTTAGGAAGCTCCCTTAACCAACAAGAATACGGACCCAGGAATGCGAGACAAGCCAACAGCTGGGCAGTGGACGCCATCTTTGACCCCATCTGACACCATCATCAGTTATTTCATTCATGCCACGGCCAATGTGTCAACTTCCCTTCAGAATTTCTACCCCAAGGCTTTTCAGTGTGTGCATCATACGAACTGGAGATATATTGCAGTGAGATAATGTGTGTGTGTGTGTGTGTGTGTGTGTGTTTATTTCCCTATGTAAGATGAATGCAAGTTTCATATAGAAATAATTCACATACAGACCCCTACACAAATACCCACATGCACTTTATATATCCTAGAAGCCCCACCAACTCTCTCTCTCACACACACACACATACACAGAATCCCCTCTTTCTCCCACCCACCCACCTACTCCCCAAGTTCCCTCTCTCTCCCTTCTCACCCAGGCACATACGTCCCACAAAATTAATCACCAACATNATCGCTACCCCACGGTTTTGCAGTGTGTGGCGTTTACGAGCTTGGTATATATGGCAGTGTGAGGTGTGTGTGGGTGTGTGTGTGTGTGTGTGTGTGTGTGTGTGAGAGTTTATTTCCCTATGTAAGATGAATGCAAGTTTCATATAGAAATAATTCACATACAGACCCCTACACAAATACCCACATGCACTTTATATATCCTAGAAGCCCCACCAACTCTCTCTCTCACACACACACACACACATACACAGAATCCCCTCTTTCTCCCACCCACCCACCTACTCCCCAAGTTCCCTCTC
>JAGKTI010037141.1:0-10949 GCA_018397915.1 Birgus latro
TCGGGCTACATCTGGAACTTCGAGGTCTTCACGGGGGTGCTGCGAACCCTTGAGAACACCATGCCAGGCCTCGTGGGACCGTTGAAGGACCAGGACTATAAGTTGTTCATGGACAACTACAGTAATCTTCCCACTATCCGACGTAATAGAGCCAAAGGCATGACCGGAAAGTGGTCTTGTCCGGATAGTGGCCCTGAAGCTCCTGCACTGGTCATTCATGACCCTAACCTAACCTAACCTAAATCAGAAAACCACCTACCTACTTCCCTACCGGACATGCATAGCACTTATTTAAGTCCTCTTTCACATAAATAATGCTCACAAAGCATGAATTAATTGAATTTTAATAAAAAAAATGATGATTTAAAGGTAAGGCATAGGTGCCCACAACTTGCCAGCAAGTGTAAGTATCAGACATGGAAATCCCTATGAAAATCACTCGTTTTTTTTTTTCGGATTTTTTCAAATTTTGGGGCATTTTGGGGGTCAGACAGCCTACGATGTCCGAATAGTGATGCATCCGGATAGTGGACGTCCGGATACTAGGGAGATTACTGTATATATACACATACATACATACATGTACAGTAGAACCTCAATTATCCTGGAGCCACGAGGAATTCGAAATGCTGGAAAATCGATTTTTCTGGATGACTGAATAACACCCATTTCCTGTTGTCTTACGCCAGTGATTCACAAACTGTGGGTCAGGACCCAAAGTTGGGTCGCAAGAGGAATATTGATGGGTTGCAGGGACATAAAATAGGCCTAATGCTTTCAGTGTAATTTATTTAACAGAAATTGTAATTATCCTTACTACACTATTAATTTAAATATGATATATACTGTATTTACATGTAAAATAGGTTAGGTTTGGTTCTAGGAGCCTATTATTTTTTGTTAAAAATATATTTAAGGATAATTATAAATGTCTGTCTCACGACACTCAAGACGTGTGTTTACATACAATCTCACCAGCATCACTGCCTACTGCATTCTGAACTAACCTAACCGATTAGTTTTGCCCCCTAATACTCCCCATAAAAATTTTTATCGCCATGGATTGCCACTAAGCCTCTTGAAAATGTTCATTATCAATCAAGCGTTTGACCTAAACAACATGTGAATGATGGCCATCTAGCATCACACATATTTTGCCAGGAATAAGTTTCAGCACCCATTTAAAAAAAAAGAAAAAAGTGCAGTATGGAACTATTTCTAAAAACCATTAGTCATCAGCAATAAAGGAAAAAAAGAAAAAGCTATAAAGAAGTCGTCAGCAAGGACTGATGATTTCGGGACAATTCGCCGTCACGACAATAACAAGACAATTCACCGTCATTTATAATGACAGCTATGGGTGACGCTAGAATACAATTCAAAGGCGACTACAGTGAGGAAGAAACAAGTTAATTCTTGACCAAAGGTGCAACTAATAAATAATATCCAAAGCCTACACTATTGAACATAGACTTTGATGGGTCCCTCAGAAATATAGTTAGTAAAGTATTGATTATTTCTATCTATCTATCTATTGCCATACGCCTCAATCCCGCACGGGGTGGCCACAAACAGATCGCCTCCATGTCACTCTGTCCCCTGCCATTTCACTACCACGCTCCCAACTCACATCCCCCTCCCTCATATACCTCTCCACTCCATCCCTCCATCTCATCCTCGGCCTCCCCCTCCCTCTCGCCCCCTCCACCTCACTCTCATACACTCTCCTTGTCAGTCTTTCACTCTCCATCCTCTCCACATGACCAAACCACCTTAACGTGCTTCTCCTAACGCTTCCCATCACGTCCTCAACCACACGACAACGCTCCTTCACTTCCTCATTTGTTAGTCTGTCTCTCCATGTGACTCCACACGCTCCTCTCTTATAACTCATTTCCACTGCTCTCACTCTTGACTTCTGTCCTTCCAACAGGGTCCAAGCTTCACTTCCATATGTCAGAGTTGGTATCACAATTCTGTCATGTAACAGCTTTTTCACTTCCATGCTCACCTCCCTGTTTCTTATCACTGATTTCAACAAACCAGCAACCTTCCTTCCCTGCTGCACCCTTTCGAGCACATCACCCTCCAGACTTCCATCCTTACTCATCACACTGCCCAAGTACTTAAATTCACTCACATTCTCCATATCCTTCCCATCCAATTTCACTGTACATTCACTGGCTTCACTTCTCTCGAAGACCATCACTTTACTCTTCCCTACATTCACCTTTAGATTCCGTTTCTTACACACTCTCCCAAACTCGTCTTCCAAGCCTTGCAGCTCCCCTTCATCTTCACTCAACAACACAGTATCATCTGCAAACAACAGTACAGGGAGTTTCCAAACACTGCCCTCTCTCACTAGGGCCACTCCAACATCCACTGCCCGACCTTGTATCTCTTTTATAACCCCATCCATATACAGATTGAACAACCATGGAGACATGACACATCCTTGTTTCAATCCAACCTTCAAATGAAGGATTCACTCAGTTTGCCATCTACACGCACTGCAGCCTTAGCACCCTCATACATACTCTTCACTGCCTTCAACAGCTTCCTATCCACTCCATATATTCTTAATACCTTCCACAAACCTTGTCTATCCACCCTGTCATATGCTTTCTCCAGATCCATAAAGGCTGCATACAACTTCTTGCCCTTCTCTAGTAACTTTTCCACTAAGGATCTAAGAATGAATATCTGGTCTACACATCCTCTTCCCTTCCTAAAACCTCCTTGTTCTTCTCCAACTAATTCCTCAGTAATTTGCCTAACTCTGTCAGTAAGTATCCTACCATATACTTTTCCTATTACACTGAGAAGGCAAATGCCCCTATGATTACCACACACTGCTTTTTCCCCTTTTCTTTTGTACAGAGGAATAATTATACCGGACTTCCAATCCTCCGGGACTCTACCCTCCTCCCAAGCCAATCTGCACACCTTCCACATCCATTCTATTACTATCTCTCCCCCATGCTTCAGCATTTCACCACACACTCCATCAATTCCTGGGGCTTTCCCCATTTTAACTTTCTTCATTGCTTCCACCACTTCCATCCTGGTGATTTCTTCCTCTCTTCTCACAACCCTCCTCCTCCCTGCCATTCCCCAGCCACTTATACTTGCGTTACATTCTCTATGTTCAACAGTTCATTAAAGTGTTCTCTCCATCTGTTTACTTTTTCTCCCTTCTCCACTAGTAATCTACCATTTTTATCTTTCACACCCCCACAGACTTCGTTGGCACCCTGTCTAGCTCTCTTTACCTCCTTCCAGAACATTTTCTTACATTCCCTCCACATTACACTCAAATTCCTTCCAAATTCCTCATCCACTCTCTTCTTACTCTCTCTTACTAATCTTTTCACCTCTCTCCTCCTCACTACATATAACTCTCTCGTCCGTCTCTCAGCTTCTTCGTCGCCCCTGTTCCTCATCCACTCATTATATGCTTTCTTCTTTTGTGCCACAGCGTCTCTCATCTCTTCAGTCCACCATGCTGTTCCCTGAACCCCCTTTCGTCTTCTCTTCACCCCACACACCGCCTCACATGCTGCACAGATTTATTGATTATTTAATAATAAGTATTTATAGAATGACGGGGAATCGTCTAGGGTGCGAATTGTCCTGACGGGGAATTGTCCATGTTTTGACGGGGAATTGTCAGATGGTGAACTGACTTGATGGTGAATTGTCTCGGAACCGCAGAGTTGTAGGTGATGCAGGGTTATCGACGTGAGTAGATAGGCTGGCTGGGCGTTGAACAGGCCTGATGGGGGAGACTGGTGGAGCAGCCGTTTTTGCTAGAGTACTTGCTGGTGTGGACGTTGATGCATCACTATCTGGGAACCCCACAAATGAACAAGAGGATACAAGTGAAATATTTGCTGTTTTTGCATGGTTACCCCTCATGAAAAAGTCCCTGATGTCTGACTGATTGCTACACGATGGCAATTTTGGAAGTCATCATAATGGCTACGAAAATGAAGCAGTTCATTAGCTGTGTATGCTGGATTTCTCTCCATGAATCGGATGATCTTTTGAAATGATTCATCAGCATCTGTCCACAAACAACCAGGCCATGGATGATATTCCACCAAATATTACGGAAAATTGCAATAAAAGAGCGGTGTGTTGCGGTGTTTACACTGTTAACCCTCATAACGATGTCGGGAACTGCGGTGATGCGCTTGTGGCGATGGAATGAAAACATTCAAGCGGGATGGTTGCGCGGTGAATTTGAAATTCTGGTTAGGTCTTGGATTTTCCCCGGTTGATCAGTTTTGGAATTTTTATTTAAATTGTCCGGTTTGGCGCCAATTCCAGTTTATTGGCTCACGGATAATTGAGGTTCAACTGTATGTATATATTTATATACAGTGGAGCCTCTCAGATAGCATTTTTTTGAGTAGCGAATCCATGGATAGCGACAGGAATGAAACTATCTCATAGCGATTAATGCTGCACGGTTAGCGTAAATCCGCTAGGCATTTAACACGTAGCGAGCTGGTAACACTGATAGTGAGTGCGAGTCTATCGTCATTCAGTTCATTGACCCATGTGGAGTGAAAGTACGTATCTTAAGCTTTTCTTATGACTAATCAACTATCTCTCTCCTGCAAAATTTTACAGTTTTAAATTTTTCCTTTATCTAGGCGATACTGACGGGTGGAAGGTGAACCTTCCTGCAGTTACCCCAAGAAGAGGAAGAAGAAGATTGTTTGTTTATCCAGACGCCGCGCATTCATTCAGCTTGTCACAGTCTCGCCATTGTTAAAGTTTTTTGTGACCTTCCATATATTGTCCGGCTACTGAGTGTTCTAATATCATGGCTTCAACTTCGGGGGCTGGCCCAAGTGGTGGTGGTGGCCCAGGGAAAAAACAGGAAGTGCTGGTAATGTAAAAGTGGCTGAAAAGGCCAGACAATACATGCATGGCAAGCCAAAGAAACAATATAGTAAGACCTCACTATAACGGACTAACTGGGGCTCAGGCCAGTCCGAAATATGCGATTTTCCGATAAAAGCGACATCTGGACTTACCCCTGCTAATCTGGACTTTTTCCGATATATCAGACGTTAGTCCGGATTGCATCAGTGGTTTCCACCACCATTGCAGTATTGTACTGTGTTATACCTTCACTACATTAATCAGATGGTATAATAATACTGTACTGTGCACTGAAAAACATGTCTTTTACTTGACTTATTGTGGTGAACATAGCTGAAGGTGTCAGGCAGTCCGGACTGCTTTCTGGCTATATCGAACTTTTTCTGATATGTAGGAGTTTAGTTCGGTAGCTCCTCGAGTCCGATAAAAGTGAATTCCGGTCTACTGAAGTCCGTTATATCGAGGTATTACTGTAGTGCATGGAGGAAAAGAAAAAGATAATTTTTTGAATATGTAGTATACGTTTATCTTATTACAGTACTGAAGAAACATGACGTGATACTGATGGGTAATGGAGGAAATTAGGGGTATAGCTGAAGGATTCCAGGACTGTATTAATTTTTTTAGGTAAGAAGTTTGCCCCTAGGGTAGCGATTTCATAGATAGCGGCCATTTTGGTGGACTAATAAGGTCGCTATCTAAGGGGGCCCCACTGTATGGTATATATGTACGTATATACAGTCGACCCTCGATGCTACGGACCCCGAATCAACGGATTTCGGAAGCAATGAACACTATTTGCTGGAAGTGAATCACTTGAGACACCAGTCATTTTTTTTTATTTCATTACAGGCACACTCATGATCAGTAATTTCTGCTCAGGGGTGCCCCCTTTGTACCATTGTATACTCAGGGAAGACGGGAGCTGGTGACAAAACGAGCTACCCCAGCTCCCTCCCCTCCCCCACACCCCTACCACACCCAACCCCCCACTCGTCATTCTTAACCGGCAGTTACATCTCAAGCTAACCCCATACATTACACTCATAGTCACATTCCTAATACACAAACAAAACACTAGTACATGTAAAAAGTATATAATATAACTATGAATACTGCAGCAAGAAGTTAATCCATTATAACCTTGACAATAAAAAACATTGACAAAGGCCGTACCAGGTTTCATGCATCGGGTGCTTGCGTGTCTGTGTCTGTGTGTTTGGATGTCTGTGTCCATGTTTGTGTGTGTGTGTGTATGTGTGCATGTTTTTGTTTGTTGTTTGTATGTGTGTGTGTCTGTGTGTGTGTGTGTGTGCATATTTTTGTTTGTTTGTGTGTGTGTGTATTTACCTAATTGTGATATACAGGAAATGAGGTACGCTTGAGGGGTCATGTCTCTTTTTCTCTGTAAGTCAAATTTTGCCTTAATTTCGTTTAACTTTTTAGACGGGACGATCTCTTTGTCCAAGCTATTCCACAGATCTATGCATCTATAAGGAAAACTATATTTCTTGATGTCCTTCAAGCTTGGCTTCTTTAGTTTCATTCTGTGTCTCCTTGTTACCCTCTCATCCCACACAAACAGATTTTCTCTGTCAGTTTTATCTACTCCTATCATGGTCCTGAATACTGCAATCATGTCACCCCTCTCTCTCCTTTCCTCTAAGGAAGGCAAATCCAGCCTTTCCAGCCTCTCTCTGTATGACAAATCTGCCAGATTGGGGACCATCTTGGTTGCTGTTCTTTGTATTCTCTCATCTATCTATTGCCAGACGCCTCAATCCCGAACGGGGTGGCCACAAACAAATCGCCTCCATGTCACTTTGTCCCCTGCCATTTCACTACCACTCTCCCAAATCACACCCCCCACTCTTATATACCTCACCACTCCATCCCTCCATCTCATCCTCGGCCTCCCCCTCCCTCTCGCCCCCTCCACCTCACTCACATACACTCTCCTCGTCAATCTTTCACTCTCCATCCTCTCCACAAGCCCAAACCACCTTAACGTGTTTCTCCTAATGCTTCCCATCACGTCCTCAACCACACCACAACGCTCCTTCACTTCCTCATTTGTTAGTCTGCCTCTCCATGTGACTCCACATGCTCCTCTCAAATAACTCATTTCCACTGCTCTCACTCTTGACTTATGTCCTTCCAACAGGGTCCAAGCTTCACTTCCATATGTCAGAGTTGGTATCATAATACTGTCATGTAACAACTTTTTCACTTCCATGCTCACCTCTCTGTTTCTTATCACTGCTTTCAACGAACCAGCAACCTTCCTTCCCTGCTGTACCCTTTCGAGCACTTCATCCTCCAGACTACCATCCTTACTCACCACACTGCCCAAGTACTTAAATTCACTCACATTCTCCATATCCTTCCCATCCAATCTCACAGTACACTCACTGGCTTCACTTCTCTCGAAGACCATCACTTTACTCTTCCCCACATTCACCTTTAGATTCCGTTTCTTACACACTCTCCCAAACTCATCTACCAAGCCTTGCAGCTCCCCTTCATCTTCACTCAACAATACAGTATTATCTGCAAACAACAGTACAGGGTGTTTCCAAACACTGCCCTCTCTCACTAGGGCCACTCCAACATCCACTGCCCGACCTTGTATCTCTTTTATAACCCCATCCATATACAGATTGAACAACCATGGCGACATGACACATCCTTGTTTCAATCCAACCTTCAAATTGAAAGATTCACTCAGTTTGCCATCCACACGCAATGCAGCCTTAGCACCCTCATACATACTCTTCACTGCCTTCAACAACTTCCCATCCACTCCATATATTCTTAATACCTTCCACAAACCTTGTCTATCCACCCTGTCATATGCTTTCTCCAGATCCATAAAGGCTGCATACAACTTCTTGCTCTTCTCTAGAAACTTTTCCACTAAGGATCTAAGAATGAATATCTGGTCTACACAACCTCTTCCCTTCCTAAAACCTCCTTTGTTCTTCTCCAACTAATTCCTCAGTTATTTCCCTAACTCTGTCAATAAGTATCCTACCATATATTTTTCCTATTACACTGAGAAGGCAAATGCCCCTATGATTACCACACTTCTTTTTCCCCTTTTCCTTTGTACAGAGGAATAATTATACCTGACTTCCAATCCTCCGAGACTCTACCCTCCTCCCAAGCCAATCTGCACACCTTCCACATCCATTCTATTACTATCTCTCCCCCATGCTTCAGCATTTCACCACACACTCCATCAATTCCTGGGGCTTTCCCCATTTTAACTTTCTTCATTGCTTCCACCACTTCCATCCTGGTGATTTCTTCCTCTCTTCTCACAACCCTCCTTCTCCCTGCCATTCCCCAGCCACTTATACTTGCATTACTTTCATTCTCTATGTTCAACAGTTCATTAAAGTGTTCTCTCCATCTGTTTACTTTTTCTCCCTTCTCCACTAGTAATCTACCATTTTTATCTTTCACACCCCCACTGACTTCGTTGGCACCCTGTCTAGCTCTCTTTACCTCCTTCCAGAACATTTCCTTACATTCCCTCCACTTTGCACTCAAATTCCTTCCAAACTCCTCATCCACTTTCTTCTTACTCTCTCTTACTAATCTTTTCACCTCTCTCCTTCTCACTACATATAACTCTCTCGTCCGTCTCTCAGCTTCTTCGTCGCCCCTGTTCCTCATCCACTCATTATATGCTTTCTTCTTTTGTGCCACAGCCTCTCTCACCTCTTCAGTCCACCATGCTGTTCCCTGAACGCCCTTTCATCTTCTCTTCACCCCACACACCACCTCACATGCTGCACAGATTTCTTCTGTAAATACCTTGCACACACCCTCCACGTCCCCCATCTACCACTTGTTACTTCCCTCCATGCAGATGTCCTGTCCTTTATTAGTGTCCTCATTTGTCTGGCTATATTCTCTCAGTCTTGGTTATATCTTTCTTTTTGTGTGGGGACCACACAACTGTTGCATATTCTAACCTGTGGCGGATCATGGCCACTATCAATTTTTTAATCATCTCATCCATGTAATGAAATGCCATTCTTATATTGGTCAAGAGTTTATATGTCTCTCTAACTATCTTATTTATGTGCGTTTCAGGTGACAAACTATCCTGGACCAGCACTCCCAAATCTATCTCTTCTCTCACTTTTCTATTTGGTTCATTACCCATCAAATAATTCAGTAATGGCCTCTTGGTACTTTTACCCTTTTCCAATATTTAACATTTTTTGGCGTTGAATATCATTTCCCACATCCGGCTCCAATCATGTATCCTATCCAGATCCTCCTGTATCATTTTACAGTCCTCTTCAACCTCTACTTTTCTCAAGATCTTTGCGTCATCAGCAAACAGACTTGCGTAACTGTTCACTCCATCTACAATATCATTTACGTAATTCAGGAACAGTACTGGTGCCAACACCGAGCCCTGTGGGACACCACATGTTACTTCCCTCCATCCAGATGTCCTGTCCTTTATTACTGTCCTCATTTGTCTGTCACTCAAAAAGTCTCTCATCCATTCCAGGAGGCTTCCCTTCAGTCCTCCGATATGCTCTAATTTCCATATTAGTCTCTTGTGGGGTACCTTGTCGAAAGCCTTCTCCAGATCTAAATACACACAATCCACCCAACCGTCTCTCTCCTATAGCACATCAGTCCCCCTTGAGTAAAAGCTCAATAAGTTGGAAACACATGACCTCCCACTTCTGAGTCCAAACTGACTTTCAGTCAGAATATTCATCCCCTCCAGATATTTTATCCATCTATCTTTCAGGATTCTGTCATTCAATTTCGCGACCATTCTGGTTAGAGACATTGGTCTATAATTCAGGGGTTCTTCCTTGTTTCCTCCCTTATAGATTGGTACCACTTTTGCCTTCTTCCATTCCCGAGGCACTTTCCCATCTTCCAGGGAACACACAATTAAACTGTGAATCTTATCCACCAGTTGTTCTCTGCATTCCTTCATTACCCAATTAGAGATTCCATCCGGTCGTGGGGCTTTCCTTACATCTTGAGTTTCCAGTAATTTATACACTTCCTGCACTTCCACTTTTATATCTTTTATCACTACATTTCTAATCACTCCCTCCCCTTCCACAAACTCCCTTTCCTTAGTGAAAACCGATTGGAAACATTTGTTCATTATTTCAGCTTGCATTACTGCATCCTTGTAGACCTCTCCTTCTACTTTCAGTTTGGTGATTCCTTCCTTTTGCTTCAATTTTGCCATTAACAAATCTATAAAACAATTTGGGTTCGTCCTTACATTTGTCAATTATACCTTTTTCAAAGATCCTTTCTTCCTCTCTACATATTCTTGTATATTCATTTCAAGTTCTTTTATATTCTTCCTTTGTTCTGTTATTACCTCTCTTTCTCCATTTGTTCCATGCAATGCCCCTCTCTTTTTTTTGCTGTCATACACCTTCTATTAAACCACTCCTTTTTCCTGTTTTCTTTCCCCCTTGCTCTTGGCACATATTTTTCCACTCCCAAATTATAGAGGTCTAAAAAGATATCCCATCTGTATATCTTTTGTCTCTCTGAACTTTCGAATCCTCATTTTCGAAAAATTTTCTCAATTCTGCAAAGTTTGCTTTCCCAAAGTTGTATCTTCCTTGCCTATAAAGCTCATCTCTTGGCACCACGTTCCGTTTTATCACCTGGAACTCAATGACCACATGTTCACTTTTTCCTATAGGACACAGATAATTGAAAGATTCAATTATTACATCAGGTTCTTTGGATAGTAGCAAATCTACTCTTGCTGGTGTGTCATCACCTCGGAATCATGTCTCTTCTTTGACCCACTGCATCATTACATTATTCATTGTTTTATTTAACAATTTAGTGTTTCACGAATCTTCGCTGCCTCCTGTGTCCCATTCCTCCCAGTTCACCTCTTTACAATTAAAGTCACCCATTAGGATTATATTGTTGCTTTTCGCAGTCATTTTCTGTAGATAACTAACCATATCTGACAACATCTGGTATTCATCGTCATTCCATGCTCTTGTCTTAGGGTGAACATATACCAC
>JAGKTI010037142.1:0-10219 GCA_018397915.1 Birgus latro
TAGATAGATAAATAGATAGATAGATACTGTAGATAGACATATAGATAGATAGATATAGATAGATGGATAGATAGATAGATATAGACAGATAGATAGATAATAGAGAGAGAGAGAGATAGAATTGATTATATATATATAAAATGAGTGAAAGGAATAGATAAACAGACAGATAAAAAGATAGTTAGATAGCTAGACAGATATTTGTACATTTTCTCTCTCTCTCTCTCTCTCTTGGGCGAGCCTACTAATGAGGCTTTGATGAGACTGTGGTCGGAAGATCCAAGTGGTGACAGTACTTCTGTCCTTTATTGATCTGGATTATTTGTCAGGAATAGATCCATGAGATGGGTGTTATGGTCAGGATTATCTGGTAATCTGTTTGTTGCTTTACTAACTGTGTGAGAGTAAACGATTCTGCAAACAGCTCTCACTCTAGACCAGTATCATCAGTCCTTGCATAATGCGATAATCATTCTGCATTATATATGTTAAAATCGCCCTAAATGGTAATTTCGGTGCTAAGGATAAGGTTAAGGTTACTCATCTGTGTGGATGTGGTGTCAAATACATTGGGTTCTGAAGAAGTATTGAGGGAACGATAGACTACACAGATATCTATGGTAATATTTAGATAATTTAGTTTATACAGTGAGTAATCAAAATTGGTTGAAGTGGAGTTTGAAACAGTGTCAACTGCTAATTCATATTTGATAAAACTATAGGTGCCACCTTTGTTACGGAAGTTTGTGAAAACAAAATGAGGATATTTCGGTAGAGGGAGAGATTTGGGGTTCTGTGGGGAATAGGGCTAAAAGGGATACGGATTGTAGGAATAAATTAACTGAATTCAAATTGGTACTGAGACCACGGATATTGGTGATGATTAAGGCCGCACCTGTACTTCTCCGCTGACGAGCACGAACGGAATCTACAACAGTCGCTGCCAACTCTGCTTTTACATAAATCTTTATTTTATTCTGCAATCGCCGTAGATGGCTGTGTAGTTAATCCAACAACATTTTCATGGTGGTTTCCATACACAATACTTCTACGACACTAGGTTTTGAACAGTGCGTATTACCTGCTGAGAAACTTCCGTTTTAATACTCTTCACATTCCTCGTACTTGTGTGTGTGTGTGTGTGTGTGTGTGTGTGTGTGTGTGTGTGTGTGTGTGTGTGTGTGTTTTATGGGCACTTCTTTGACGTCTTTTAGTCATTTAAAAAATTACGAAATCTGCATCCATAAATTTCAATGTGAGTAAAAGACTGGTGAGAACAAGTAAGAATGTAAAAGCCGTATCGCACTGAACGGTTGATCTTTGCTGGTACTACATTCACTGGCTTTCATCATCTCTTCGCTCCCCTTCCAGCATCCTTCGTATCCCATGCCTGACGATTACTCTCCCTCCCAATCCGTCTTAATTGACCACTACTCCTCTCTCGCCCTCACCATCCATCCCACCCTCTCTTCTCTCCTATCATCCCTCGTCATCCTTGCCCACTCTTACTTCTGTTGTCCCTTAACATCCCTCCCCGCCTCTTCTCTCTTATCATCCCTTACCATCCCACCCACACTGTCCCTTATTCCCTTATTTTCCCTCCCACACACTCACGATATCTCCTGTAACCCATCTTTCCAGCCAATATTGATTCCTCATTCTTCCTGTCACCCTCCTCCTCCTCATCCCTTCCACCCTTTCCCTCTCCCACCAGACCCCTCACTTCTCTATCCTCATCCTTTCCACCCTTTCACTCAACCTCTTCACTCCTCACCCTCCCTCTCCTCATTATGTCCACCATCTCACTCTCCCTCCTCATGCTTCACCCACCCTTTCCACATCCCTTCCACCCTCTCATCCTTCCGCCTCACTCCTTACCTTCCGTCTTCTTAGCCCTTTCACCTTTCCACTCTGCCTCCTCACTCCTTACTTTTCTTCACATCTCTTGGACCCTTTCACCTTCCATCCCCACTCCTTACTTATCTTCTCATCCCTTCCATTCTTTCAGTTTCGCTCCTCATTCCTCGCGCTCCTTCTCCTCATCCTTTCTCCCCTTTCATTCTTCTTCCTCACTCCTCTCCCTCCCTCCCCTCATTCCCTCCCTCCCTCTCCTCCTTCACTCATTCCCTCTCATCACTCCTTTCCTTCGCTCTCCTCACTCCCCTCCCTCCCTCTCCCCACTTCTCCCCGCCTCTCACCTCCCCGTCACCATCATGTTATATTAAGCGAGTGTCACAATATTTACCGTCCAGCCTTATACTCGAGTGAATAATCAATTCTGAAACCTTTTTAATGCTCAGGGTATATGACTCGTGATAATTTCAACACTGTTATTAATATTCCAAATTTTACTGAGCTGTCCACATATTCCGGGTTGGTTTTGATGGCCAGGTCAGTCGTGTATGATTGCATGATGTATTTTTGTTTGCGCTCACCCCTTACGGGATTTAAGCGTTTGACATTAGATAGATAGACAGATAGATAAATAGATAGTTTTTATGTTAACTAGCCTATCACCAGACGATTTTATTCAAGTTAAGAATTGCAGTAGTGAAAGGGCTACGTAGGCTGTCTCTAACTCCATCTAACCTCCCCAGCTTGGAAATTCTTTTCTAAGCTAAATGAAACCTCCTGGACATAACACTCTCAAAATACACAGACGCCCTCGTAGTGAAAGGGTTAATGCAGAAGGTTTATGACCAGTGAAATATCAAAACGTTATTATTATTATTAGTAGTAGTAGTAGTAATAGTAGTAGTAGTAGTAGTAACAGTAGTATTGGCAGTAGTATTCCATCTCTGCCGACTTCTCCTGGTAACAAAATTTGCCTTTTTTTTTTTTTTTTTTTTTGTGGCGGTGTCAATATTATGTCAACCCCATCATCCAGAGGACGTCGTAATATTTTATTCTTTATGCCAGCTGATGTACTTTATATAGCTGAGCGCGGCAGCATGGTGGTGAAAGGGTTCATTTAGACCCTGCATCATTTATTCGTTTCCTACTCTCACCGCCACACCCAGGACAGACAGCACCAGCAGACTGAGCCGTCGCCAGAATACGTAATAAATAATTAGGTGAATATCTAGTGGAGCGATTTACAAGGATCACCCAGTATGACCCTTCCAGTTCGGAAAATCTCTTCCGAGTTAAAATAACCATCTTCAGATAACATGAGAAAATCGAAAAATACGTTATCGCAGAAAAGGAGTTGTTGCAAAGTCTTTACGGTTCGTGCTGAGTTCAACACCATTGTTATTCATCCATTGTTGGGCTCTCTTTGTGTGCAAGTTGATTCTGAAGGCCACGTCACTACTATAGTAACTCTCATAGTCCCATCATTTCTCGTTTGAATTGACACTACATGCTTCCAAGCTACAGTTGAGGGCGAATCACAAATGTCTGAGAATGTTGATATTGTCTCCAGGTGTAAGTCAATCGGTATGATATTATAGGCATACACACTTGAAAATGTGCAACGAGTTCGACGGAGCATGCTTGATGATGATGATGATGTTTTAGCGAAAAGACCAGAGACTGTTCCATCACACTTGCTTGATATTAATCCACATTTTGAAATGATCCGTCTTATTTCAAATGTGCATACAATCATTTTAAAGGCTTTGGACACTCATGACAAATTTATGGCGGGCCACATGCCAAAATCCGTTTTGTGCTCAGTTCTGCGTTCTTTCGTTTACTTCAGCATTATGGCGGCGGATTTTGTGAGACACCACTTGATTTCCCCAAAAACTTCCTAGTGATGTGCGTATGTTCCCTGTAGCTTTAATGTTCTCCGGAAAAAAAAAAAAAAAACGTTGGCACTCAGTTTTAGGTTTTTTTATTTTTTATTAGCAATAGGGCCTATAGTGGCGAGTTTTTAAAAGCGTGACGAATAAAACATTACTCTTTCATAAGCTTTTCAGCGATATGCAGAAATCCACTGTAGCATTAAGAGTCTTCTAAAATAACAATTTGCGTCGCTGTTTGGTGCTCAGTTTGCTCTTTTGGGGCCCCTTTTCAAAAGTGTGGTGGCGAATTTTGAAATAAATCACCCGGGTAACGCCTATTATATTTTCATAATCTTTTTAGTTAGGTGCGATGGGTCACTGTAGCTTTGATAGTCTCAGAAATAACGCAGATCTGTTACTGTTTGTGCTGTTGACGTCCATACCCTGCAACCTGTCTAATTGTTCGACAAGATAAAACCCTCCAACATAATTTTTTCCTCAGCTAGTCACCCAGTCATGGCATTCGTAGCCTTTTCAAACTGTCATGAAAATTGTCTTCCAGTCATATTACAAAGATAAATAAATAAATAAAGATAAATAAATACAGTAAAATAGATAGCAAAATGTAGGAGATAAAGAGCACAAATATAATCTCACTCGCTCCGACACATTCTGCACTTTGGTTGAACGCTTATTTCTTGTTAGTGTTCCGTGAGATGGAACAATATTATCGTGTCTAATTAATGTACTTAACATATGATCATATTTAGTCTCCACCTGTTACATAGGTGGAGACTTGTTTTTCCTGGTATTGTAATTATTCTGGTCTGATTCTAGACATAGGCTTAGTAATTCGTTTCCTGTGGCCCAGAAGTGTTCCTGCTCCCACACACCTCCACATGTTACGGATGCAAACACCCACCCTCCAATCTGTGTGCATGCTGTGGGTGTCTCATACAGGACTGCCGTATTGGTGTTAACTGGGGTGTTTTTACGACATGTCGGTGAGTCGTATGGTAGATCTGTAAAGTCTGTTTTAACGAAATTCAAATCCTTAAATTTTTCTTCGCCTCAGCCTGGAATCGAACCTGCGTTCATTAGGACAGCAGACCAACTCTACCAACTTGGCCACTACCTGGTCACCATCGCCTTCAGTGTCGGTAATAACCAGACTAGCCCAGGGCTCCAACGCTCCTCATGGAGGGAAAAAAAAAAAAAAAATGATGACGACCTTAAATGATGGCAATTAAAAAACATCCACTAGCCTAAACATTTTTCACCTTATACTCGCAAAAAAAAAAAAAAAAATGTTTTGGATTTTTCCCCCGTCCTGTAGGCTGCCCCGCGTAAACATTTTTCCTAGCAGTGCTTCAAAAAATTGTTGTAGTGAAAGTGGTGAAAATGGTAAAAAAAAAAAATAAATAAAAAAAAAAAGGTTAGCCACACTAATAACATTCCAGTCACCACGACATTCAAATGTCCGTCAGATCTGGAATAGATTGACCTGAACCTGTGACCTTGATAGCTAACTTTTTTTTTTTACTTGATAACTAACTTTTTTTTATGAGGATGTGTATTTAATTTACCCCTACTACCGCCAAACCTCTCTTTTATTTATTTATTTTTTTCACTTCTTTTCTTTATCCTTTCTATCTGTCTTCATCCCAGTTCGTTTCTTTTCTTTTCATTTTTTTATCGTACGATTTATTTTTATTTTATTTATTTATTTATTTATTTATTTTTACTGGAGGGATAATATATAAAAACGGTCAACTAATTCGGTACCACGGCTCGTATTTTCGTCGGTTAAGAAAGAGTCCTAGCACCACTTTCTTAACGATTTATTTTCCAAACAACACCTTAATATCGTAGTTTTATTTTTTTTTATTCTTAACATCCTTATAGATTGCATGAATAACGAATATAGTACCGGGGCAGAATCAGAAATAAACCGGTAAGGAAGAGGTGTTAACATGCTTCCTAGCCACACGAGAATGCCGCCCCAAGAGTTGAAAGAACAAAATCGTCTATTGGGAGCATGAATAAAACGCAAATCACGTCCTCTGAGTGAAGGAATATACTAATGAGATATTTCTAGAGCTGGGAGCGTTAAATATATATATGTAAATACGACTAACTGTTTCGGGCTTAAGTTGAAGAAAGTTATTGCATAAAATCGTGTCGTGGTAGCCAGAAATTTACGCAAAGAATGTCCCATGGCTGAAGGGGTGAAATTTTACTATTATTATTATTGTTGTTGTTGCTGTTGTTTTTCTTCCTGTACTTGCTGTTTTTCTTGCTGTTAACATTATTTATTATTATTATTATTATTATTATTATTATTATTATTACAGTCATCAGTATTTTTTTGAAACTTGAGAGATCACAGTAGATATGGCCTTAATCAACTCCCCCGGTACTGAGAGTTGATGGAAATCGTTGCATGAAATCGTCTAGTGGTAGCAAGAGTAAAACGCAGAATACGTCCTCAGACTAAATGATTAAAACTTCAACCGCCACAAATATTCAAATTCCAGTCAAAATTTGGGATAATATCACCTCAACCTGTGACCTTGATATCTACGGCCATACCTGTAATTTCAGTATGTGATGGATTATTTCATTTATGTAAAAGACCTAGGAAATCATGGCGCACAGGAAATACGCGGATAGTACTGATTCTTCACATATCTACGGACATGATATTGTTGACCTGCATTAGAAGAGGATGATGTGGATTGGGAGTGAGCAAGGTTGGCGGGAGTGAGCATGTAGGCTAGATGTGATCCTTCCCTATATCACGCGGGCCAGCAATCTGTTTTATTTTATAGTGAGGCCATCACTTGAAGCTGATGACCCACACAGCCAGACCAGATGCAGGTGGATCGGTGATGGTA
Source organism: Birgus latro (assembly GCA_018397915.1). Classification (NCBI taxonomy): domain Eukaryota; kingdom Metazoa; phylum Arthropoda; class Malacostraca; order Decapoda; family Coenobitidae; genus Birgus; species Birgus latro. Next base: position 6,626 of record JAGKTI010037142.1, read on the forward strand.
GTGGTGGTGGACGCCGCACTGTACTTAAAACTTGTACATTAAACCCTGCACTCTTTTCTTGTATTTTCTATTCTCGATACTGCTGAATAATTCTATTAAAGTTACGGGGGACATCTTGTAAATAAGGGTTAGTGGAGGATACGTTTCTGTCCCACGTTTGTAATGTTCCTTCTGAGTTTAATGAAAGCGTATGGTGTCAGCAAGAACCAAATGATAAATCAGTCGTCATACTCAATGGATTAGCTCTTCTTTGTTTTATTAGCCATTTCAGATCGAGTATGTCTTTGTTGTTTATTCATGTTTTATTAAAACTTCAGCATGAATACGTATTTTGAGTGTTTATTCTTGTGCTATTATCCCTTCGAGCCTGAATAAGTCTTGCTGGGGCAAGGCACACACATTTTCCAGGGGAAAGAAGAGGCGGCGGCGGCAGCGGCGGCTTAAAGGGAACGCGTTGCGTCAACGGGTGTGTCCAGTAACAGAAAACTGTTTCAGAGCCAAGTGTGATGTTCATACGGGAATCCTATTGGGGTTACCTGTGATATTATAAGCGTTTGGTGTAAGCCTCTAGTTTTCTTCATTTCACCTGCTGTGGAGTGATACTGCACAGTTTTGCTTTTTTTTTTTTTTTTTTTATTCTGCAGTTCCATTACTTCCTTAAGCCACTGTACACTTCTATGAGGTTTATTTTCGCTTCATTAATTTCTTAACTACCTTGATGTAGTACTCATTATGTTCGGACTACCACCAGATTATCGTACTTCGCTTCGGAAAGACTTGTTATGTTGTAAGTGTTCGTGCAAGTTGTATTTAACAGCTCCTGTTCGAAAAGTTTCTCCTGAACTGATCAAAATTGTCAAATGGGAGCAAAATAAGATAAAAATATGTCCACAGAGGGAAAGTAATTCTCAGGCTCGTCAGACTCACCCGGCTAAATAAAATCGTCTTACGTATCCTGGAATGAAATCCAAGAGTTCTGTCGACCATGAGAGGGTTAAAGGCGACAGCATTCACACTCAGACCCATATGATCCAGACAACTTCATATAATAGTCTGGCTTAAGTTGGCACGCAAATTTTAGACTTGTCTCCATCACGAAAGGGTTAACGGGGACAGTGTTAAAGTTCAGGCTTCTTTGGGTCGTTCAGCTGTATAAAATCGTCTGCCGTAAGCTGGAATACAATACCAGAGTTGTCTAGACCGTGCAGCGGATAAAATGAAAACCAAAACCTTCAAGCTCTAGGCGCATCAAAATTATCCCTTTAGTACGAGGGCTCCTCAGGGCAGTTAAATCTTCTGATGGCGCTAAAACTATAATACAAGGCATCATCGTACTGAAAGGCTTAATGGAGACTGTGGCCATGAGGGAGCTGAGTTATTATTCTGTTTTGAAATTATCGGCCATAATCTAAAAAGCTTTAAAGACTTCGTAGCACCTTTTTCTTAGCGGTTTATTATGCCTGTTGCACTTTTTAAAATTATTATTACACCCGCGCTCATGAGGGAAGACCGAGTGTAGTGTGTGTGTGTGTGTGTGTGTGTGTGTGTGTGTGTTTTAGGTTTACTCTTGATACCGTCATAAACCGATTTATCTCCCTGAGGTAAAGAAAATCGTCTGAAGGTAGCAAGAATAAAGAATAATACGTCATTAAATTGAAGGAGTTAATCAGTTTGGGAAGGATCTCTTAAACAGAAGGACTTACAATCATCCTCTAACTACTTTTTCATTGTTATTACTGTCAGACGATTTCATTCGACTTGGATTCAAATTCTTAATGGCATCGGAGGTTTCCTAAACGATTTATTCTGCATATTCTGCCATAACATTCTCTTGACTGTTGCTTATATTTGCTTTAACATCGACGTAGACTGCATCAGTAAGACACAAGAGAACACTGCGGTGTAACGTGCAGAATAAGTTTCTTCGGATAATGTGTTACGAAGGATCTTTGGGACCGGAGTGGTTGTCATGAGCTGTTGCGTGTAACTTTGTAATCAAACAGCATGAGGACATATTTTGTTTTCCCTGCTGCTGCCAAACTATTTCTTATGTTAGGCGACTTTCTGAACTGGAAATGTTAGACAACACCCTCCACTAACCCCATCATCACCAGAGGTTCTCCCTAAGGTGACGAAAATCGTCTGGAGCTACAAGACTAAGGTCACGTCCACACCAAACGCTTACTGGCGCGGGCAGGTGCAGGCGGGAGTTCTGTATCTCCTTAACCCACGCGAGTGACCCCACTGGACGAGGACGACAACTTCCACGAAATACAGTGACGTAGAGTTCCCGCCCGTAACTACCCGCGCCAGCAAGAATTTCGTAGGGAAGCGGCCTAAAATAGCAAAAGTCGTCGTCGGGGTGAAAGGAATAAGTTTGGCATATCAACTCTTCAGCCCTAAGTTGGATTTCAATCGTTTTAAAGTTGAAAGAATATATGTATTTATTCTCATCGTAATAAAATTGGTAATTAGTAATATTTTTTTTTACATACACACTCCGAAAAGTGTCCGTCCCGCATGCTAAATAAAATCGTGTAGCCGAAGCAAGAAGAAGAAACAGAAAAAGAAAAGAAAAGGAGTAGGGAGAGGAAGGGGAAGGGGAAGGGGAAGGGGAAGGGCGAGAGGGAGAGGAAGATGAAGGGGAAGAGGGAGAGGAAGAGGAAGATGAAGAGGGAGAGGAAGAGGAAGAGGAGGATGAAAGAAAGAAAATGTTAGCGTAATGAAGAGGTTAAATTTCCCACTCAGACAATTAAGCCGCGGAAAATGCAACACATATAATTAAGAGCAAAATGTCCTCGGGGCCACAACAGTATAATTATTAATAAATCAGTCAGATGTCGCCAGTAATAGCAATAGATTATCGGAAAGCTCTGCGCCCTAATGAGGTGGAATAATTGCCTCTCATTTGCGATAACTTAAATCATCATCATCATCGTTCTTATTTTCGTCGTCATCATCATCATTATATTATTATTATTTTCATCATCATCATCATCATCATCATCATCATCATCATCATCATCATCATCATCATCATCATCATCATCCAGACCTATTTTCCAACTTGTGGATGTGGTGAGGTATAGACGACGGCTTAGATCAATACCTATCAATAGCACGGGAGTCATTAAGGCAGACAATCAGTATCTGCTTTATTTTTCAGTCTTCCCCTTGAACCCGACCCTCAGTAATCTGTATAACATAAAGCTCTTACACAGAAACACCTAAACCAAGGACATATTCTCTTGAGCTAAGGCGGCTTACAAACACCTCTTCCTCTGCTATTTATTCACGCGTTTTTCCTTTTCACTCTCATTCAGATGACTTCTTGGAATGATGAATTTATTGTGGTGTAACACTGCAACGGAGAGGAGACTGATGGAGGTGGAGGGGAGGTGATGAGCTGAATAAAATCACCCAGTTATGTATGTACAACTCCGAGCAACATTCGACGACAACCATTTATTACTCTTGGGTTTTCCTCTTTATATGTCTCATGCCACTACAGGCAACACATACATAGCTTCATTCTCATTCTGTTATGATGTGTTCTTTATACTGTTATTACATGACTGTATACACACACACACA
>JAGKTI010037143.1:0-10948 GCA_018397915.1 Birgus latro
GAGCCTGTCCACTCCCTTGCCCATTGACGCAGTGATCTCGCAAGTTACATTTTATCCATATTTGCAAGCAAAAAAATATGTAATACAGTGATCGCTCTGCTACACTATTTCCTCTCCAGATAATTATTGAAAGTGCATACCTGGTTATGGAGTTGTCCCTCAATTACAGTACACAAAGGTGTTCTTGGCCGGTGTTTCAGTGCGGGGTTTAATTACGTTTGCGTGTTGTAGGGATGTGTAATCGGTTATCTGTTGTGTTTTCCTCTGAACCTTTTTAAATACAGCAAGTTTCCCCTCGGCTATATCGGGTTTATATTTATCTATCTATCTATCGTCAGAGTATACTTGTAGTACTTTGAGCATGTGTATCGGCGTCAATCCTTGAAAATACCACGATGTTACTTGTGCCCAACTCTGAGTTAGTAAGACGTATTAGTTCCAGTCCTGAGATGCAGTGTACATCAGACAGTTCGAATACTAGATGTTTATATCTAAGAGTTGGAATATAAGTAGTCGTTGCCGAGCCTCTGCAAAAGTGTGTTGAATTGTAGGGATAATAAGAAGGAGAGAATGTTCGTTGTATTGTCGTGGATGGCAAGAGAAAGATAAAGATGAGGCTGGGCTTTGATTGCCGTTTATTTCTTCAAAAGGGAGTGTCTCACAAGAGCAGTACTGAGGTGAGAGCGGTTTGTGCTTGCTAACCCCGCGCGCTCCTTCCTGCTTCTCCTCACCGTGCCCCACTCTCTCTCCTAACCCTGTCTGCCCTGTTCCTCCCATTTCCCCTGTAAATGACTGGTTGTGTCACGCGTGAGGGCACGGGGGAAGGAACCTTCAGAGACTGTGGAAAGTTCCCATCAGGCGTTATTGTGCTGTGTGTGACATTCCTAACAAGAATGTGCATTGCTGTTTCCTCTAGCCCTCTCGCTTAGGCATATACACTGCAAAAAATGTAAGGTTTAGAAGAGGTTTAGCAGCACGGACGGGGCTTAATATCAAGGTTAATCAGATATAAGGTGTACAGAGGGTTGTTTATTGTGTGGGAAAGGTTTATGAAATGGTATACAGAGGTTTTATTGGTAGGAAAGGTTTATTAAAAGGAATCCTGAGGGGTTATTGGAAAAGGTTTATTACCGTGCTAGACGGGACATAAGTTAAAATAGGTTTCTAATATATTAATAAGTTCTGTTCTTTATTATATGTTAATAATTGTATGCTCAGTGGATAAGTATGCAGTAAAATATTTATAACTTCCTCAAAATTGTTCAAACCTAATGAATTGTAAACTGTACTGTTTAAACCGGCCTCCGACTTGTGGCACCTACACTGCTGTTCTTCTAACCTCCATATTACATTTATACGTTCCTGGCTATTATGTAATGTTATATACACCTAAGAGTTCGAGTACCAGGATGTTATTTACACCTACATGTTCGAATACCGAGATGTTATATGCACCTAAGAGTTCTAATACCAAAGTGTTATCTACACCTAAGAATATTTATGCATAAGAGATCGAATACTATATAGATTCGTATGTCACTGCATAAATTTACCAGGCACATAAATGTAGATATATTTGTTACGAATTTTACGTACAAATCCTGGCTACAAAGAAAAAGTAATAGTTTGTTCTCTTTTTTTCTCCGTGATTACTTGAAGGTAGAAAGGCTGTCGCACACTCAAAAGATCCGCAATCCTGTTTCCCAGGCCGACGCAAAATATTCAGACAGCCTTACTCGAGACATTCCGCGAAGCACTAATGCACAATCAGAGGAAAACCTGTCTTCCCAATTCCGTCTGAAGAAAATTTGAAACCGTCGAAATACTGTGAAAACTCTGTCGGTACTGGTGGATATTTCATATGGTTCAGTTTTTTTCGCTATTCGTCAAATATTGGGAAAATACTTGTGTCCGTGCTTGTTCAAAGACAAAAATCGTGCACCTGTTTTGTCCGAAGATTAAGTGAGAGACACGAAACACTCTGAGGGCACTGCCACTGTTGCATATTCGTGGTTGGCTAACCTGACTTCCCCAGGCGTCATATCTGCTGCGGATGGGTTGAAGGTACAAATGAACTCAGATAATCCGGAGCCTCAACATCGATTCGTGAAAACTGTTGCCTCCGAGGGACGAAATGTGAACCATATTCTGTCAGATGATCGCCTGGCCGCTACATCTTACATCTTACCCCAAAACTTCAAGCAGACCTAGTATATACCTTGGTAGGGACGGGGAATGCAATATGTATCCAGCTACTGGGGAGATGAGAGAGGGCATAATCTACCTTAATCTAGGGGGAGAGAATCCTGAACAGAAGTACAAACATTCGGTGAAGGCAGAATAGTAGAAAGGTTAATTAGGTGATTTCGGGAGGAAGGCACAACGGAGAACGGTCATCGTCCAGGTCGCCCTCGCGTTACCACACCGCCACAGGACCAGAAAGTAATGAGAGCGATGGAAGGCAGCACCTGCAATCAATGCTTATGTCGTAAGTGACAAACTGAACCTACAATGAAGTACAGGAACAGCTGTGCATAGACTACGATCTTTTCGGTCATGTGTTCAAACTCCAGCCTGTGGGATTCATTCGCCACTCAACAAAACATTCGATTATCTTTATACAGGAAATCTATTGCCATATGTAGAATAGTCTGGTTAGTTTTGTTTGATAACACTGACAGATAGACAATTATAGCTCATAATTATCAACTTAAGCTAAGTAAAAATTAATCGAGTAAACAACTGATTGCAGGACAGTTCTTTAACCTACTGAATTGCGGTGTTGCTGACATGAGGGTAAAACAGAGAACACAGGAGAAATGGTTCATATATATCAAGTAAAAGCAGCGGTGGAAAAAATACAGCAAATAGATATGTTCGCTTAGTAACCAGTAATATGCTGGCATCCACATGTTTGTCACCTGGAGCTAATGGCAAATCAGGTCAGTGCACCAGCCGTGAATATGACACAAAGCGAAGTACATCAAAACTTTAACAATTCAGCAGATGTGTCCACCAAATTTCACGACACGACCTCTGTATTTCATTGTACATGGCAGAGATACAAGGGAGCGAATATAACGTGACACCATCAACAACGGTTACTCAACTAATCAGTATAACCTAACATAAATCATTGACGTCAACAACACAAGTAAGTCAGCCAGGCACTGTAACTCAGCATCAGTAACAGAGAAACTACCCTTACAATCAGGCTAATGTGGTCTTTGCTTGTCAGCATTTGTTACAAATACAGGTGAAGCAATATTAGCCAGAGGTTAGCCTCATCCCATCACACATCAGACGAAAGAGGCAGTAGCCCGTCTTACCTTTAACGTGTTGAGGACGGCTAGAGTGTGCTTCAACGTGGCAGAGAAATAAGGAAAAGCAGATGACCAATATGTAACAATGCCAATTAGTTCTCCAGACACCTCTTTAGTTAATGTATATGCTAATTTGGCTGTAGATGGTTTACGCTACATGTGTTAATTACCTGCCCTTATTTAGCTGTAAATATTTTGTATAGCATAGTATATATGTGTCAGCACCCTCCTTGTGAAGCAATGATCTTTCTTGGGCTCAAACAGATTAGAGTGATTATTGCAAATTATGTGGAAAATGGCTTTATAAAATATCCTTTATTTTCAGCCTTAATCTTCTGCTTACGGAGTCTAGTAACTATACTTATTTCCCGGTACGGGTAAAATTTGTAGGTAAATCTATGCCCAACCTTCATTGTTCATTTTTTTGGCTAAGAACCACAATCATGGGATCCAACTTTCTTTTGCATACTCAGTACAACACTTCCTACGTGATTCCGTACTCTAAGTGAAGCCAGATATAGTTTTTATGCTGGGAGGATTAGGTTAGTGGGTTATAACTGGAGATGTTAGGAACATTCAAAGAAATTAAGTGTTAATTCACAGGAATAGGTTAATGGTTTTTATTTGGAGATGTGAGAAACATTCTGGAGATTTTGGCATGTCTGCTTTATTTTTCCTCTCTTATCTTAGGAATTAGTTCTTGTTATTAATGCCAATGTACACTGTTAATTTAAGTGAAGTATTGCATGAGACAATGTGAGTTCTTCCTAGGACCTGAAGTGTTCTGACATGCAGGCTACTGGTATATGCTGGGTCAGGGGGTGCGGTATGTAGAGGGACCCACACTGCTTGCTGACAGCCAGAGGGTAACGGAGGGAATGACATATGTGTGTGTCAAAGTTTAGTAAGCCAGTGAGTAACGGACTGTGGCAGAGTTTGAGCACAACAGTCAGTCAGAGAAGAGTGACAGACAGTCAACGAACAGCCGGTGAGTCAATGGCGGATGGACCTTGATAAAGTCAGTGACAGTGAGTCAGACATTGAGATCTAAAAAGTGAAGCACATAGTAGTCGGTCATAGAGTCATCAGTGAACTGACGGTGAGCGAGTCACAGTAGAAGAGAATGGCGGTAGCATGAGAGAGAAAAGTAACGGTGTTTTGCATGTGTACTTCAGCCGAGCCCAGAAGGAATAAACCCCTGACGTGTTCAGTGGTCTTTGATTATCATCCTGACCTGTCGTAGCGTTGTTCTCGACCTATCAACGATCCCTACTATTGTAACAATATTTATCAATTTTCTTAACCTATCCATCGTTGAACATTTTGTAACTACCACTGTTGAATGTGGGATTTAGTACAAATAGCAGTTTGGTATTTTCTCGGTCTGATGCAAATACCCATTCCTTAATAACTTACAGAGAATATTTTCCTCTAAAGATGTGTCTTGGAAACAAAACAAAAATAGTATGACCTGACCTTTAGTGATACTGCTTAAGTGTAGGCTGCTGTAAGGAAATATCGCAAAGTAGTCCCCTGCCCTTTAACATTACAGTCGACACTTGTTCACGTAAGATATCATTTACTTTAGTTCCAGTGTAAGCATGCTCTACTTATAATCGTAGTATATTACTGTGAAACAGCAGCAAATTATCAGAATCTGTTCTCATTTGTACAGCATCAACCTACAGATTTTAAATACGGTAGCAAGTTTGGGGAGCTTAATGATGACTATTTTTGCTGTTGTACTTTGAAATGTAATACGGTAAGCTTGGATCATGAGTTTTTCCTTTGCTGCATCCGCTTATCAGCCTCAAGCCCGGTATCCACTTGTTGCATATCCGCTTATCGTACCATCGTTACGTATCAGTGTGAGTGGGAAAATGTTGCACCGTTGCATGTCATAATGTGATACAAAGATACGCAATTGGCTCGATCGGCCATTTGTCGTTTTTCCTCCGTCACATCAAAGGGATGATAGGGCTGTCGTTGAGTCAGTGTGGACAGGGAGCGTGTCAAGTCAGAAAAAAGTATGAGGTGTGATCGTAATCCCGTGTCCTCTGTGTTTATATGGGTAGGCAGTGATGATATGGGGAGTGATAACCCAATTTAGGACACTGTTGCACCGCACCATATCAGTGGGTGATATGCAACAATGATACCATACGCGGATACGCAACAAGTGCAAACCGGGCTTTATGAGTAAAATGAGAGGGTTGTGTCATCTTCATAGGCCCGTCGCATCCTGTAAGCTGTGTGCAGAAATGTGAAAAGTCACACGTCAGCCTTCTAAATGACTGGACTGACTGGAATTATAGTAGCTACACAAATCGATATGGAAAATATGAGTGCCAGTCAGAATTGCATATGTACCCTTATTCACCATAAATCCAACCCATCACACGTCCTACAATCCCTTGGTAAAGTATCCAACATCAAATTTTCATTAAAAAGAATTTGTAATGTGCAATTGAAAAATAACTGAGACTAGAGGGGTTAAAAGTAAGGGGCACAGATACACTCAGAAGTAATCAAATTTTCAAGAATAAAAATTAAAGCAGTTGGTATAGAGGTACCGGAGAAACTGTTGAAAAGAACATGGTTGATTATGGGCTTGTAGAGAAATGGTTCGTGGGAGTAATATTCCCCACTTCTCTTGACGAATGGCAAATTAGAGCCATACGAGCATATCTGATAGTTGCTGCGGCTAGAAAACACTTAGAAATAATGCACACACTTATTAATCCCACAGTTACTTTGGCGGACTGTGAGACTTCTGACTCATTAGCATTTGGGTTCGAATCCTGGTGCGAGCAGTTGACGTTGCTCTACTCGGTTGTCCATCTACTATTTTTGGGTTGGTAGGGGAAATGAGTACCTAAGGTAACAACTAAGGGAATGTAACTGTAGTAATCTGGATGATGCATCGGTCTTGTATCCTATGAGAGTGCGTGAATAACTTACCAGAGGCTCAAAGGTGCGAAATTGTATAAGTGAAATGAGAACTGCGGGTAAGTGTCTCGTGGCATCTCTACCCATTATCTGAGGTTATGATCCCTCTCCACACCTCATCATAATTTCAGCTCATCCCACCCATTTATTTGTCCCCACTCCCATTTCTTCACCCTAGCCTACCCCCCACCCACCCACCAGTGGTATTTTTCCTTTTGGAGTACCGTTACACTTTTATATACACCTGCACTGTGTTCAAAGTTCATGTCCTACAACAACCATTTTCACAAGAAATACTTTCCTGCCTCAGCTCCAACAACACTTCACAGTCCACCCCACCCATTCCTTTGCTCAACACGGCCATTTCTTAAGCTACTTCCCTATGACGGTTTCGTGGTAAGACGCTGGTCACGTTACTGAAGAACGCACTTTTTACCCGAGGACATTACGAAGTTATTTGCCCGTATGGTAGTGACACACAAGAGGAAATGAATGGAGAACAAGAGGGATACTTAGAGTGAAGATTTAAAGTGGAGAAACTATGATGCAAAACAAAGATCAATGGTTATGATTACAAGTTCGGTGAAGAGGTATGGTTATTGAATTAGGAACAAATGGATTTAGAAAGCTTGTGAAACGCTTAGGCCTAGAAGGGGCACTCAGATATGAAAGTTAAAGCTATGAATGATGTTCCAACGGTGCCGGGTACTGAGTGTAGTCCTTTAACCCAAGTTGGCTTGGATTTTTGTCATTTTGACCTCTCACCATCTTAAATGCTTAAGTATAACAGTTAATTAACACTAGAATATGCTGCTAGTCACGAAGAATGGCTATGAAGAGGACGTAGAGCATTTGTATTGCCTTTTTGTGTCACTGAGCTGCGTGAAATGAGCTGTAAAAGGGCGAAAATCCGAGCCAGGTTAAGGTGAAAGGAGTATTGTGAAAGATGAACGTGGTGGCTTTAGAAGTGTTAATGTATAATTCAGTAAGACAGATGGTGCAGAAATCAATTTATCCTTTATTGAGAGGGCAGGGTACGGGTTGATTAACTGAGAGAGAGAGAGGGAGAGAGGGAGAGGCTGACGAAACTTTGGGAGATGAGAGGGACATGGACGTTGTGTGTTCTGCCTCTGTGGAAATGGAGCTGGCCAAAATTGCCTCAGGGGACAGAGAAAAGAATACAGCCCACGCGTCTCCAGCACGTTGTTAAAACCCATTAGACGTGGGAAACTGGAGTGGGGAAAGCCTCTCCTCTCTCCATATTTTCTTTTTTCTTTCTTTTGCCTTTTCTTGGTCTTTTTTTGTGATTGACAAATATGTGGAACGTTTATTACCTTTCCTGCACAAGAGATGGGTACTGGATGGGTGAAGGGAGGATGGTGGGAGGGTTGCCTGTAGGGTAGGAGTAAAGACTGTGAGGGGCAAGGATGAAGGAGCAGCACTGGGTGGAAAGATGAGTATGGAAAGACAATAGAGGATGGAAAGGGTAGAAGTGGGTGGTGGGTCAAGAGAGGGTTGGGCTACAAGAACAGAGGTGAGTGGAAATGACATCCGTATTTCTGCCCAATATTCAAAATACTGAATTCATTAGTTCGTTTTCAGCATGCACTGCTTCCCTTGCACCCACTTACATACGATTAACAGTGATCAGCAGTTTCCCAGCTACTCCACATTTTGTCAGTACCTTCCACATTCTTGGCTGTCTGCTTAGGTCTTGTACTCTCACCAGATCCATAACAGCAATATACAACTCCTTTCCAACTCTAATTTTTTACCTCTACGTCTTTGAAAGAATTTATGGTTTATTTATATCGTTCTTGAAACACCCTTAAATGTCTTCGACCAAGAGTTCGGTTTTCTTCCTAGCTCTGTCGACAGTTATCCTGCCATATAATATTATCATTCCTACCACACTATGATTATTACAGAATTATCTTTCGCCTTTGCACATGGGAACTTTAATACCTGACTTCCAGCCCCTTGGCATTTTTCCTGCCTCCCAAGTCAGTCTGCACATTTTCCACTTATAATAAATCGATTGCTTTTCCTCACATTGCAACTTATTTAAAGTCGATTTGCACATTTTTCCACTCATATTCAGTCACTAATTTCCCCCCATGTTTCATCACTTCGTCAAAACTCCATCAGTTCCTGATACTTTCTCCATTTTGACTTTATGAAAAACTTCTATCCACGATCCTTTCCTTCCTTTTTGCTCCTTTTCTTCTCCCAGCCTTTCCTATCTCACTTGTAACACCGTTTTCTTTGTCTTCACCAGCTTAGTCAAATGCTCCATCACTTGATCACCTTCTCCCTCGGCACTGATGTACTACTCCAAGGCCCCAGCTAAGTTAAATATTTTTGTTATTATTGAATGAACTTCAGGGAAATTTAGAACTTATTTTCTGCACTTCAGTGTAATTTATGCACACCTATACCAAGTTTTGAAGCGATCTCCTTGAGCGTTAAAACGTAAATAAATGTAGCGTTCCAACCTAGCGAATTTTTGGTGCAATTTGTTCACTGCGATGGTTGAATTCTCACTAAAAATGCCTTCTTTGAGTTAATCAAATGTGCCAGGCTTGTTCATAGAATAACTTTTCCTTAAGGTAACCCCACATATTGGAACTAAATCTTGAAACAAAGCAAGAGAAATGAAAATACGCGGGCAAATACTGAGTATGCCGTGATGACTTGATAATTGCAGCTGACCAGCTGATATCCACTCAGCGCCGAGATGATGAATGAGCAGCATTCATCCATCACATCGCCAGTGTTTCAAATGTGGAGGAGTTGGTGAAATGCGATATTTGAATGACATGGACTGAAGTAGGTAAAGAGGTTTATTTAAATACGTTCATTAGTGACGGATATATTGACGTTATTCTGGGACCTCAGATTAGTGAATCATCCTGTACCATTATTTACTTTCCTCACCTCTCTGCTACCACCTTTATCACCCAGTCTTACTTCCTTGAAGAAAAAGAATGTACAGTCATTTGTTGTCGACTGAGTGACTGGACATCTCCACTACTGAGGGCTACAGCCAGGAAACCTTCCCAGGATGGTTTAGGTGGTGTTGAGAAGGTGTGTGTCCGGAAGAGGAGGGGAGCTGTGGGATAGTTAGTGTCGTATGTTTGAGGGTGATGGGCGTTTGTAATTTCTTCTCTCAGAATTTGTCCTGTTTTGTCCAGGTCCCTATTTCAGTTCCAAGACAGGGACAGACTGGCGCAAAGGAAAGCCTGTCCAAAGGTTAGGTGGCCGGCCCGGGAATAGAAGCCAGGACCTCTCCCTTGCGAGGCTAACAGACCAGAAGTGGGTAAGGTCCTTCTGTTTATAACGTGGACTCGATTAATTTCCAACGTTTTTTCATTACCATACTCCAAAAGCACATGTGTCCACAGATCGTGGGAATGGACTTTTACGCCGATTGTATGTGAAGCGGCTGTTGGACTCTCTGAATGCTTCTCCTTGTTCTTCATGTGTTTTTTACATTCGGAATTGATATTTAGTAACTGCTGTTAATTTGGGAAAGAAATATTAGTCCATACACTCTTTGATTACTTGTCAAAATAAAAGTTCTAGTGAGTCTATAATAAGTGGAGGCTGAAGTATCTCATAGTACTTAATAAAATGGAATAATTCAAGTCTTAAGCAGTATCAGTTATATCAGCAGTTTCTTTTACAAATATATTGTCTAACAGGTGAGACTAGTGATACACCTGAATAAAAAAAAGTAGCAAATCTATAAAAGAAAGTTTATAAATAACATTGTCGTATTATATTTAGAAAGATAAATTTCCTTTAAAGTATGATGAAATGTGATTCTTAATTTAAGCTGTTATATAAAACGTTTGGGGGAAATAAGCATTTTCAAAACCAGTTTATTTCAGAGGCTTGTTTCCATCTTGTTATTTTCTTCTGTTTTCTAGCTTGGTCAGGTGCAGCATCATCTTATAATTCTCGCGTCTCTTCTTCACCTGTGTATATTCTCCTCTTAATATTACTTGGCATTCACTCACCCCGTCTCGTTACTAGCTTTGTGAGAGCCGTTCTGTTGTACTTAGCCTGCGTGTGTGTATGTGTGTGTGAGTGTGTGTGTGACTCAGTTTATCAGGTTGCTGGTTTCTTGTACTTAAGTTTACCATTTGTTATTCCACCGCACGTTTTTCTGCTCTTTTTCCTCTTTTTTACCCCTTTGTCAGATTTGTTTTCTTTCCCGAATTTCATCCATTGCACTCATGATCCCCCTCTTTGTTTCCATGTTGTATTTTATGTTTGTTTTATTGAGACCATCGTTCTCATCAAAGCTTCTTCCTGTTTGTGTGTGTGTGTGTGTGTGTGTGTGTGTGGGAAGACGATGTTCATCCTCTGCCACATCGTCATGCTTGTTGCAACACATCCTCTCTCCTCTCTGCTCTTTAACAGTCTCTCGTGTTTTTATTTCCTCCTGCCTGGTTGGGTTTGATGATGGTAAAATGCAGACGCCAGCTTCATCATCCTCAAAATACACAGACCCGTATTCTCGTCGCTAAATGAGGCTCCCTTACACCTTTCCCTTAGCGATTTATTTTTGGATATGGCTGGTAAATATTATCTTGTATGTTATTTATGAAGCGTATGGTGATATTATGATGATTTAAATAACACAGAAGAGGATGGGAAGGTATAATACG
>JAGKTI010037144.1:0-10948 GCA_018397915.1 Birgus latro
TTTATGTGTTCGACTCCGGGCATAGGCTTCACAGCCTGCTATCAAGGCCCAGCAGTCCTCCTACACCTCTACATGTCACCACTTCGGCGCTAACACCCACTGTCCATATTGAATACAGGCTAGGGCTGTTTCATACAGGACTGGTGTATTGGTATTAGCGGGGGTAAATTTACGACATGTCGGCGGGTCTTCTGGTAGACAAATAAAGCCTGGTTTAATGAAATTCAAATCCTTAAACTGACCCCTGCCCCATCGAGGATTTGAACCTGGGTCCGTTAGGACCGCAAGCCACCTCTCTACCGATCGAGCCACCGCCTCCCCAATATATATATATTCCTAGCTAATCTAATCAGAGTCAGAACTATCCTCAATTTCTTGGAAATTCTGAGCTCTGGAACAGCTCTCTGGGGATCCACGGCATCTGCAGGCAAGATAACATGGAACATTCCTTTTGGCACCTGAACAATTTCTTATACAGCATTTTCTACAACCAGGAGAAAGGGATGTAGACACCTCTAGCAGCCACAGTTCTGCAGTCACTGGAGCTGGCACAATTTCTGCATGCTTTACAGCCCATCCATATTCATCCACCGTATGTGTTCTGTCTTGTCATTGTTTGTTGCAAAGGTAGAACGATTCAGATGATGCATAAAAGCATCCTCAGTAGGTGGAAGGGGCTGATGGGACCGGTCTTCTTGGTTAAAAATTTTCAATTGCAAATCTCACTGAAAGAAACATCTAACATCTCGGTGACAGGTAACTTCCTAGCCTGACTGATAACATCTTTAGTTATTACAGCATTGCCGTCACTGCCAAAGTGTTGCAAAGCATCCAACTGAATTTTCTTTCTTGCTACTAACCATTCCTCTTTGCTGGTAAATAAGGGACGGCTGGAGGTATCCTGCCATTAAGATTGAACAAATGGAAGTGAGAGTATCTATGTGGTTGCAGTGCTTTGTTAGTATTATGTATGGGGAGGTAATTGTCTGTTGCTGTCTTGACCCAAAGTTCAGAAAGATCGTTCAACATGATGGATGCAGAATACATACAGAGGACAATAACATGGGTATCACTTGAATGAACAATAACCTGATCAACTTTGTCTACTTGAAAACTATGCAGGACATGCAAAATAACACGGGTGTCTGCCTCATGTGTAGATTCAAGGGCATGGACTGCTGTTATGCTTGCCCTTTGCAACATTACAGACTTTGTTTCTTCACTGAACCACAACCCAGATAAATTTTGGTGCTACCGGGACTTAAACAATGGAGTGCATCTTGACACCATTTATCAGACATATAGGTAAGCAACTGTGTTTTGTTTGTCGATCAAGCAAAGAACTCGAAAGGATCTGGTGCTTTGGTTTGGTCTGACACATCAAATATATTTACAGTTCTTGACTTACCAGTCCTCATCTGTCTTGGTGCTCCCTTGACACTTGGACTTCTGCAGCGATCAAAACACAGGTGAAAAGCCACCGCATTAGTTAAGACTTCACTGAGAATTGCTAGTTTGAATCTAATAATTCCTTGTTTGTAGTTTATGCCATTCTAGGAAAGCATAAATTATTCAGCAATAGTTCTGATATGGAACACGTCAACCACAAAACAAAGGATTTATGTAAAAAGACATCTGATTAAATTGGTTTTCATTTCAACTGCCACATGGAAATGATTGAATGATTGATTGTATTAAAATCTGGCGGCGCAACTGCCAGGGTCATTTGCCGCAGGACAACAAGCTAAAAGACACAGAAAATAAAAAGTGAGTATTAAAAAAAAAAGTTAATAAATGTTATTAGAAATAAAACATTGAAAAGACTAAAAGAATAGATAATAAAATATCAATTACTTATAAAAGAGGAAGGAAGTCTGCCTTCTGAAGGAAACTAAAAACATTAGTAAAATTGCTAGAGGGTCCACCAAGCATCGAAGAGGCACCATCTGTCCCTCTATGCTTATGGAAGAATCTGATGTAGGTCCCCCAAACTTGGACACTCGACCAGCAAATGACGGACAGAAAGGGGGACAAGGCAATCATCACAGTACGGTTGAGTCTCACCATTCATGAGGAACCCACCTGTAAGCCTAGAGCGTCCAATGCGAAGCCTAGCAAGAGCCACCTCCAAACGCCGTGACATGGAGGGGAGAACCATTAGCACAACCACTCTCTGGAAGATTTCTTTTAGTTTATTATGAGCAACACCATCCCAGTGTCTCTGCCAGAACTTATGAATTCTAGAACGCAAGTAAGATGTTATATCAGAAGCAGAAAGCGGATAGTTCGTTGGGGGCTGTTGAGAAGCTGCAGCTTTAGCTAATGTATCTGCTGTCTGTGGCACTTTGGAGCTGCAGATTGGGAGGCCCTCAGGCAGTACTTCTTTGATTTTCCTCGGAATGATTATTGCTCCCATGGCCGAGAGCCATCTGAGTGTGCCTTGCACATTACGGAGGTTATCCTCTTGGGCATGGAAGCAAACATTCTATTCTCATATCCTCTGACTAATGCAAGAAAGCCTTGGTTTAATCACGCTTGTTCTAATGCTGTCCGCAACAAGGAGAGGGGCTATAAAAGGTACGGAGCCAACCCACCCCTGAATCACATCTTTTTTATATTTCTGCCCGGTATCGTGCTAAGTCTGTTCTTCACTCTGCTAAAAATAACTTCATCCGTGCTAAATGTTCTCAGCTCTCCAACTCGAATTCTTCTCGCTCCTTCTGGCACCTTGCCAAAACCTTTCTAACAACTTTACCTCATCATCCTTCCCTCCTCTTTTCTACTCTGATGGCTCTGTAGCTATTTCTTCTACTGATAAAGCAGATCTCTTCGCTCAGACTTTCTCCTCCAATTCTACCTTAGATGATTCCGGTGCTGTTCCTCCATCATTTCCTCCCTCTGACTTCCTCATGACTGACATTAAAATTTCTTCAGCTGATGTGTTTTCTGCCATCACTGGCCTCAATACTAACAAGGCATATGGACCAGATGGAGTCCCTCCTGTTGTCCTCAAAAACTGTGCTTCTGTGCTTACACCCGGCCTAGGTAAACTCTTTCGCCTTTGTCTATCAACTTGTACCTTTCCTTCTTGCTGGAAGTTTGCTATCATTCAGGCAGTCTGAGAGAAGGGTGACCATTCCCAACCCTCTAACTATCGTCCAGTTGCTTTAACATCCTGTGTCTCAAAAGTTTTCGAGTCCATTCTTAACAGAAAAATCCTAAAGCATCTTTCCTGTCACAACCTTCTTTCTGATCGTCAGTATGGGTTCCGTCAGGTACGCTCCACTGGCGATCTTCTCACCTACCTTTCAGACTCCAGGTCATCCTCCTTTTGGGACTTTGGCGAAAGCTTTGCCATTGCACTTGACATCTCAAAGGCTTTCGATCGAGTCTGGCATCAATCTTTAATTTCCAGACTGCCCTCCTACGGTTTCTATCCTTCTATCTGTGCCTGCATCTCTAGCTTCCTTTCCGGTCGTTCTATAGTCGCTGTTGTAGACGGCCATCGTTCTTCTCCTAGACCTATCAATAGTGGTGTTCCTCAGGGCTCTGTCCTGTCACCAACTCTCTTCCTTGTATTCATCAATGACCTTCTAAGCTGTACATCTAACCTTATCCACTCATATGCTGATGATTCCACCCTTCACCTTTCCATTCGGTTCCCGAAACGTCCATCTCAGCAGTCACTTCAACAAACAAGGGATGAGGCTATGGCACACCTAATGTCTGACTTGGCTCGTATCTCTGATTGGGGTAAAAATAATCTTGTTATTTTTAATGCATCAAAGACTCAGTTCTTACACTTATCAACACGACAAAATCTTCCTCAGAATTACCCACTAATGTTTAATAATGTCCAGCTCAGTTCTTCATCATCCTTGAACATGCTTGAGGTTTCATTCTCTCGGGATTTATCTTGGAAAGAACATATTACAGCTCTTTTGAAATCTGCTTCCAAGAGATTAGGTGTGCTAAGCCGACTCCGAACTTTCTTTACCCCTGCACAGTTGTTGACCTTGTACATGGGTTTTATTTCCCCCTGTATGGAGTACAACTCTCATGTGTGGGGAGGCTCCCCACATGCAACCCTTCTCAATAGGGTGGAGTCAAAGGCTTTTCGTCTCATTAACTCTTCTCCTTTTACTGATTCCCTTCAACCTTTGTCTCTTCGCCACACTGTTGCATCTTTATCTCCCTTCTGTCGCTACTTCAACGGTCACTGGTACTCTGAACTGTCTGCTTGCATCCCTCCACCTTTACACGGGCACATAGTACCCGTCTAGCAACAAACTCTCATCCCTTTCCTGTCCAACTATCTAATGCAAAAGTTAACCGTTACTCCCAGTTCTTCATTTATGCAACTGGTCAACTCTGGAACTGTCTTTCTTTGTCTGTATTCCCTACTTCCTATGATCACCAGTCTTTCAAATGCAGTGTGTCCAGGCATCTCGAAATGAATAGATCTTGAATTGGCTCTCTTTTGTATTGTTTTTGTTTTTTCTTGGAAGGAACAGTATGCAGGCCCATGGCCTTTGATTCCTTCTTCCTTGCATAAAAAAAAAAAAGCGCGCAGGAACCCAGCAGAAATCCACTCTCTTCCCCAACGACGAATGAGGAACAGCCACTCCAAAATAACTAAGACTACAGGATGGGAAGATTTAAAAGAGTCCAGGGCAAAAAGCGCCCCTTGAGAGTCGCTAAAAATAGTAAAAGGAGTGTCATGGTGAACAAACACCAACTTCAGGGCTCTGCAGTTAAAACTGAGGCAGCCAATGGAAGACTACCCCCACTGCAAAAATTGGGAAATACCATTCCAAAACCAACACCAGAGGCGGATTTAGAGCCATCAGTATACACAGGCACAGAACCATTATAACTAGAAGAATGTTCTAAAAATAACTGTTAAAGAGACTGAGGAGTGACAGAATCCTTTGAGCCTGTCAAAGACCTGCATAAAGTTGCCTTGGGCAAGATCCATGTCGCGACCCTCGGGATCCGAACTGGACTGACAGGTACTGCCGAGAAACCAAACTCCTCCATAAAATCCTGAACCCTATAGCCAAACGGACGAGGCATGGGGAGGTGCCTACGATAATACAAAAAACAAGACTGTCGCATCACACACTCACAGACAAGTGAGACTGGAAGACGACGAATCCAGAGCCAGTACTCCGCTCCAACAGACTGACGCAGCAGACCTAAGGAAGGCATACCAGCCTCTTCCTACAAGCTGGGAATCGGAGATGACTGAAAAGCCCCAGTTGCGAGGTGAAAACCAGCATGATACACAGCATCTAGTGTTTTTAGTCCGGACTCTGTGGCAGAGGAGTAGACCTCACAGCCGTATGACAGCTTGGATGTTACAAAAGCCTGAAACAGATGCAAGAGGTTCCTCCTATCAGCACCCCAAAAGGTATGGAACGGAACCCTCAATGAGACCCTTTATATATGATACTTTAAGATTTGCCAAGTGTGAAACCCAAGTCAAACGGCGGTCAAACGTCAGGCCCAAGAAATTCGTCTCTGCCACACAACAGAGTCTCCTGCCACAAAGCTGGAGATCAGGGTCCGGGTGCACCCCTCTCATCCTACAAAAGTGCATAGCCACAGTTTTAGAAGGGGAAAACCGAAAACCCTTGGAAGTGGCCCAGGCAGAAATCTTGTCCAAGGCAAGCTGCATACTCTGGTCAATAGCAGACATGCGGGAGCCAGAAAACCATACAGCTAAGTCATCCACATAAGGTGATGAGGATACCTCAGCAGGCACAGTGTCAAGGATGCCATTGATGGCCACTGCAAACAGGGAAACACTCAAGACACTCCCCTATGGGACACCTTCCTGCTGGCACAGCAGCGCAGAGAGAGTAGAACCCATACGGATCCGAAACACATGATCAGTCAAGAAGTCTCAAAGCAACACAGGCAGGCGACCACATAAACCAAAGGCATGAAGTTGTTGGAGGATGCCATGGTGCCAGGCAGTGTCATGAGCCTTCTCAAGGTCAAAGAACACAGCCACAAGATGTTGCTTAGAGGCAAAAGCTTCACAGATCGATGCCTCGAGCCTGATAAGGTTGTCCGAAGTACATCGGAATTTACGAAAGCCACTCTGCGAAGGAGAAAGCAACCCTTCTCTAGAAACCACACAAGCCTGACATTGACCATCTTTGTGAATAGCTTGCACAAGCACAATATTAAAGCAATTGGGCGATAGTTGGAAACGTGGGAATGGTCCTTACCTGGCTTGGGAATGGGGAGGGCAACACCCAACTTCCAGCCGTGGGAATAGAGCCCTCACTCCAAACCCTGTTAAAAAGGTCCAATAAAAACTGAAGTGAATCAGTCGGCAGATGACGGAGCATAGCGTATAGAATTTTGTCAGGCCGAGGAGTGGTGTCACCACACTCTGAGAGGGTAGCACGTAGCTCACTGAGACTAAAGTCTAAATTATACAGCTCTCTGCCACAGTAGTGAAAGTCCAGACCCAGCCTCCCCTGATTCCTATGAAAGCCAGCACGCAGCTTAGAAGGATATTTTTTTGAGACGACATAAAACTGATTTGCAAAAGCAGAGGCTACTGCATCTGGTGCAGACACAAGGTCGCCCTCAAGTCGCAACACTGGTGGGGAGGGGGGTGAAAACCTACCAGAAATCTTGCACACCTTTCTCCACGCCATTGGCATTGAAGTAGAGGGCGTAACTGTAGAAACATACGACCTCTACGAGTTACGGCGAGCGTCCTTCATGACAAGACTATAGTGAGCACGTGCTTTGCGAAACTGGATTTTTAGAAAAACATCACCACAGTCGGCAAAATACCGACGGGCAGCCGCTTTGTAAGCTCCTTTTGCTATACAGCAGTCATCATTCCACCAGGTCTCTGGGAAAAAACACCAGAAATCTGTGGGATGCTGAGAGAGTCTTAGCAACATCATCGATAGATGAAAACAGAATGAGTAGTCTGGACTATCACAGGATAATGGTCACTACCATGCAGTTCATCCAAAACCTCCCAAGAAAAATCAAGGGCACAATCAGAGGAGGAAATGGTGACGTCAATGACAGAATGCAGTCTGAACACGAAAATGGGTTGCCTCCCATCATTTAGGACAATCAAATCTAAATCCCCAACCAAAAAGTCACCCCACAAAGGATGGCAGCCATTAAGGTCACCAAGGAGTAGAAAAGGGGGTGAAAGTTGACTAATAAGAGTCTCCAGATCAGCATGCGTGACAGGAACAGAAGGTGGAATGTACAGAGAACAGATGGTATAACACCTCCCAACGTGCATCTGTACCGCTAGAACTTGAAGGGGAGACTGTATCATAAAGGAAATAAAGGGGGCATCAGATCGGCACAAAATGGCACATCCACCGCTGTGATCACTAG
This sequence comes from Birgus latro, assembly GCA_018397915.1. Classification (NCBI taxonomy): domain Eukaryota; kingdom Metazoa; phylum Arthropoda; class Malacostraca; order Decapoda; family Coenobitidae; genus Birgus; species Birgus latro. The sequence continues at coordinate 7,390 of JAGKTI010037144.1, forward strand.
GAGGAGATACATGGAAGACATCATATCCCCTGATAGAAGGAAACGGTCTATCCCTCACCACTGTCTCCTGGAGACAGACACAGAGCAGAGTCAGAGCAGAGAGAAATAACTGCAATCCCTCCCAGTTTGCCATGGCACCTCTGCGTTCCACTGAAGACAAATTGGAACTGATTGAGCCATATTGATTGGTATGACCGAGCGGGTTTGGATTTATGCTTATGAAAGCCCTTTGGAGGAGCCTGTCCAGCACCAGAAACCCACACCCTCTGTCTAGCATCCAAAGGCAAACGTGAGGATAAGAAAGTAAGTTTCACTACACTCCTTCTTGGAAAGGGCACACCAGTTTGTCTGGAAGGCTGCTTGGGGGCTACCTTTAGAGATGTAGGACGGCCAGTGCCCCCACCAGAAACCCCAGAAGGGGAAGTAGAGTCCACAGGACTTGAATCACTTGAGAAGGCCGTCCCATGCTTCAGATCTGAAGCACCAGCGAGAGGTTCGACAACATCCCCAGGTGGGGACCGGACCAGAGCTGAACCATCATCTTCTGCCGCCACCTGGCCAGTTCCTTCAGCCTGCTGGACGGAGGAAACAAGAGAGGTGTCGACAGATGGGTCAACTAGAGAGTCCTTAAATGGTCGGTCCTCCTGTTCAGAGGACTCTGATGAACAACGATGATGTTTGCCAGGTGCAGATGGAGCAGAGACTGGAGAAGACACTACAATTGAGGGTTGGGAAGACTCTTGAGATTCACCACAAGCAGGTCGAACGAGAACTACAGCCGAAGAGGATGGCTCTAGGACACAACTATTGTCAGACACAGAAGGACGTGGTGTTGAATGCAACTTGGAAGTCGTATTCCTAGAGGAGAAGCTTGGACTCGATCTGGAGAGTGCGGCAGCAAATATAAGTCCTTGGTAAACGAACATAGATCATACACAATCCTTAGCCTCCGGATAACTCAGCCTTTCCTTGGTACGTAGAGATAAAACCTCCTTCTCAAATGTATACCGATCACATGACTTAGATGATGCTGCATGGCTACCACCACAGTTAGTACAAGACTCAGGACCAACGTAGTCCTTCCCTTCATGAATGTCCATCCCGCATGAGACACACACTGGAGGCAAGCCAAGGGCTAGATGCCTGCAGGACCGACTAATGTGACCATAACGATGGCAGTGAAACATCTCCTTGGCATCGGAACATACTCTTTAACTCGAAAACGATACCAACCAACAGTCAAAATCTCAGGAACATGGAGAAGATCAAATGTTACGACCAGTGTCTGCATCAGAACTAGGTCATCACCAATCTTCTTAATTCTTTCCACTTTTACAACATGTTGATCAGCAAGTTTTCTTGTTAATCGTGCCTCATCATACATCATCAAATCTCTAGCATAAATGACACCTCTGGAGGAATTTAATGAAGCATGAGGAGCATAGGATATAGGCTGATCTCCCAAAAAGGTCAGTGACAACATACATGCACTCGTATCTGCATCAGGCACTTCAACCAGCAAGCTACCATCAGCCTGAGGAACAACCTTAGGAGACTTACCACAATCTCTAACCAACACTCTATGCATATCAAACATATCACATTTCCTCAAATCCACCCCTTCCTTGGAGCACACGACCAAAATCTTCGTAAACATCTCCTGTTGTGCATGTGGGTCAAACAGAGACCGGACAACTCTCGTGGGACGAGAACGGGACCCCCTTTGATTGAGGTCGCCGTCCACTGGATGCCTCATAAGGCTCCAGGGTCACCACAAGAGACGGAGAATCCGTAGAACTATCCAGGGGCATGCCAGAGGGTCATGGCGTTGAGGTGCCGGCAATTCATTGTTATATTCTGCCATATAATACACAAGAAGCCTTTATTCCCCCACCCCTCCACCCACTATGGAGCCCAACAAGGGGAGGTCGTATGACAGGGACAACACCCCTGGCGACCCCAGAGGTAGCAGGAAAGTATACGCGGGTAACCACCGGGGGACCCAGACAAGGGTGACTCCAGGATGATAGGAGCCACCAGCCCCCGCAGTGCCCACTTGACCCTAGCCAATGCGTGACCAGCCGATTGACCTGGTCGGGCCCAACCAACCAGGCCGCCTGTCTAGCCAGAATAAGGGACCAAAGAGGTGTATTGTTAGCTGTAGGGCACACCATACAGCATCACTCAACCTCCAGGACTCCCGTCTCCCAGCATTACGGGACGCCATGCACGGCAAACCCATGGAGAGGCAACAGTCCCGCTCTAGATGGTAAATGGGCAGGGACTAACATCACCTGCAGGCCTCCTCCACTAGCGATGTAGGGGATGCTTGGTCCACGAGGCCAACAAATTTCAAACCCTACAAAGGTAGGTATGCCTCCAAAGCAGGTGGCACCGCCAACCACGCTTCAAGCCCTGCCACCACGTCAAGGTGACCCCCTACAGAGGGGCTGCCGCATGGAAATTTTAGGCAAATGTGTGTCAGATTGCTTCGAAATTATCAAAGATGAATTCTTTATCACTGAAAACCCTAGACAACTTGTATGACATTTGACATTAATGCAAATTATGACCAATTTTTGAACATTTATGAATTAGGCAACCATCTAGGCAACCATCTTGGACGCCATCTTGGGTTTCAAGCTTACAGTAGTTGATCTTGTGGGGAAAGGCATATGAAAATACTTTGAAATTATTTTAAATGAATTGCTCGTCCCCAAAAAAATCTAAAAATCCTGTATTACAGTTGATATTACTGCAAATTATGACCAACTTATGAACATTTATGGATATGGCAGCCATCTTCGATGCCATCTTGGATTCCCAGCATACAGTAGCTGATTTCGAAGGTTGTGCTCCTGGATATTATTCCTCGTGATCCAAGGATTAAAATGATATGCCACAACCTTTTATAACAATCCATGACTACTTGACCCCAGGGCACATCCCTGTCACCAGCTTTTGATCAACCTCGAGATTACCACCCAATTCGGCTAGTGCAAAAGTCTACTTCCCTCTTAATCCACAGCCCCAGCCGGGAAAGGTGGTGGTTACACATCTGGGGTGGAGATGAGCCTGCTCATGAAGTGCCACCTTGCAGTGCTGATCAGACTCGAATATTGGTTGTTTCCTCCCAAACAAAACCATGTTTGGACAAGGCCTACATCATGTAATGGACTGCTACAGACTTATATCCCTCTAACACACACACACACACACGCACACGCACACACACACTCATACGCACTCGCACTCGAACTCGAACTCGCACTCGCACACCGATTGCCGGTTCAGTGGTAAAGCTCTCGCCTAGCGTCTACTAAGACGGGGGTTCGCGCCTTCCTCGGGATGCGAAAAGTTTCACTGATGAAACGTGTGGTCACTGTCATCCTTGAGCAAGAATATTGGTGTGTGCGTGTGTGTAGGTCAAGGCTGTACCCATAGATCGGAGTATATGAGCTCTCAGCTCTCTTCCGGGAGGGTAAAATGCTGATGATCACAACCATCACGTAATCACACAGACACACACACACACACACACACACACACACACACACAC
>JAGKTI010037145.1:0-10948 GCA_018397915.1 Birgus latro
TGAGGGAATCCATTATGAAAACCTGTTCAGTTTTTTTTACACATTTCTTCTCTTAGTTTTAAGAATCCGGTATTGAAGCGTATTAAATTTTTCCCCATTTTTATCTCTTAGTTTTGGAATATATAATTAACGTCCAGCTTTAGATTACTTTATTTTGTATCTCCGGAGTAAAGAGAACTGGAGCCTAAATTCCTTTGCCTTCCATGGACACGTTAATCACTTAACATTATGACGTATTTTAGATTATTGTTAACACTGACGATATAATTTTTTTCTTTTTCTTGCTGGAGGAGTTATATATATACCGTACTTAAAGTTTTCCTCAGCTGAATAAAGTAGTCGTCATTGGTAACGTATTATTTCATTTGACTCATACCAGCCCATTTTATTTGTCGGAGTTTACTTGTGTGTGTGTGTGTGTGTGTGTGTGTGTGTGTGTGTGTGTGTGTGTGTGTGTGTGTGTGTGTGTGTGTGTGTTTACTGGAGGGGTCACAGTGCCTTTATTAACCCCTTCTAGACGGAAGCCTTTCCTGACCAAAATCGTGTAAACATGGCAAGAATAGAAAATGGCAGTCATATTGAAGAGGTAATTCCCATTTGTGCAAGGTCGTAGCATGATTTTCATTAACTAGTAGTTCTGCATCTCAGTATGTTAAACAAGTCTACAAATAATAAACGTTTGTAAACCCAATAGGAGTCTGTTGATGCCATTTTGTACGAAGACTTACTGTTGACCGTTAAGCTCAACATTCTGTCTCAACTACTCATACTAGGTTGTATTTTGCGGCATCTCGTAGTTAGCAATGTATCGTGCATATTTTGCGTTATTATTCTCCGGTGTAGTTACTGTATTTCTGTATAGGCAACATAGATTGTTAAAGTAATACTCAAGAAAATATTTACATGCTTGTATGCAGAAGCGGTGATGGGAGCGGTGTGAAAGGGAATCTCTTAACTGACTGGAATACGGTTCATCATGTATTGTTCTGAGTATCCCTGCGTTATTATTATTATTATTATTATTATTATTTTTATTATTATTATTATTATTATTGTTGTTGTTCTTATAATATCAAAGGTGTTTTTGTTTCTCGGGTTATCCTCACAAAGTGTCAATTTTCCAGACCATTAGCACAAAAAATTGCCCACACTTCCACATATCATGCCCTAGTGTTACTTAAGACTTCCCATGAGAAGTAATTAATTACCAGTCATTATGCGGCGTGGGGGAGGGGAAATTGTGTAATTTAAACTTTTTATTCCTGGTGAAACTTTTGAGCTAAAATAATTACCTGGGTAGCGGCGGTGCAGCAGCGAGGAGGCGGGTGTCAGCACCACAGCACAACCCGACGGTAATTAAAGTAGGTGGTGTGGCCACAAATGCATCAGGGATCAGGGGCGGCATTTACAAACACATTTACCATCACTTCCCCCTCGTCACTCAAATTTGTTTTTTCAGAAACCACAAGGAATGTGTAGAATCATCCCATATCGATTGTCTTTCTCGGAAAAAAAAAAAAAAGATTACTCAGAGAAATGGCTGTTACTCAGTTTAGATTTTTAATTAAGGACAAGGAGTGTGTAGAATCTTCCCATGTCGATTTGTCTTTCTGGGGGAAAAAATTATTTGAGAGAATAATGGCTGAGTCTTAGCGACGCCGAAGGTGTAACAATTGTGATTGAGTTTGTTTTTGTATAGCTTGTGAGTATATGTATGTGTCTGTCTGTGTTACCAGTGTATATCTTCAGTGTTTTATCCGACTGCGGTCAATATTTGCACAAACATCGTATGCGGTTCTAGGAAGAAGTCATTCAGTTCACAGTAAGTAGGTGCAGACTGATGAAAAGTCCAGGTCCAAGGCCATGAGTCAGTGTCAATGTTCAGGGTGTGGCGTTATTGCGCTAATACCTGATCCGATTTAGATACAAAATTCCTACATGCATTGTATGGGAGGATGGGCAGAACTGATTCGATATTGGCGCAGATCAGTTTAAATGTATGGTCACGTGTCAAGGTCAGCGTGCAACCGTGGCATTGTTGTGCTGTCAGAGCACCTTTGTTGTTTTGCAGGAAGAAAAGAAAAAGAATATGCAGACATATTCCATGTGTAAGTCATGGAAGGATTGAAAGGGTTGTATCGTTAGTGTGTCGGAGAATGCCACCTCCACGTTAATTAAGGGTGGTGGTGTGGCTACGATACACCATGGATCAGGGCCACTCGCTACCCACCCATTATAACTTTTACCGCCACACACCCAACTCTTACACCCAGAGAATTTTCTCGTGATGAGGTTCCGCGCAGTTTTTCTTTATTTTTCACGAAATGAAGAAAAATAAATGTGTTCAGAGAAGAGATTTCTCTGTGGTCCAGACTAATTATATTGCTGCAGCGTTGTGGCTTCAAGTTGCGATTATTTAGGTACTCACCCAGCCGCTCTTGTCACCCTTAGTGTGGCTGTGATGTCAGGTGTTAGCACCGTGGTTGTTGTTTTATGCCTGTGTCTTGCATATTCTGTTCGGAAACTAATAACTGATTCCTTGCAAATTCATTAAACTCTTTTGTTAAGTCAGAGGTAGGCGTTTTTGAAGCTCTGTCCCCCTTGCAGACTCTACATTTTGCAGCTGCTTTCCATTACAGCCAACCAGTGCACATTCACTACATACCCACTTAAAGGAGAAAGCATGGAGTCAAAAGTTTAGTAGAGCAGAGTGTCATGTAAGAGCCATAGATAAGGGAGTAGAGCAGAGCTGAAGGGAAGAGAAAGGGACAAGAGGTAGTCACTAAGAGAGGAAGAGAGTATTAAAGGAAACGCATTATCGCCGAATAGTAAAAACTCAGTGTTGACGAGCGCCTCATTTATGATGGCTAGTTTCTAAACACACTGGATAAGAAGTGGTTGGCTGCATTTCCTTATACGTACTGAAATCAACAACGAGGTCGCCAAATCAAACTTCCGTTAACGATGTTAGAAATTAGGGACTTGGTAACCCTTTTGCGCTTAGTTTTATTAATTTGATAGGACTGGTTGGGCGCGACAAGACTTACTCGAAGTATGTAATTAACCAAAGGGAACGAGCACTGTTACTGCCGTTACAGTAAAAAACCCTTTCACTAGTGACATTTTTCATTTTTAATCTTACAGCCAAACAGTAGTAATTTATTTTACTCAATTGTATTTGGAAAGAATTAAATAAAAGTTTATCTTTTTCAGTCGATTTCGTAAAGTCTGTCTTAAGCTAAATAAATCATCAGAAGGAAGCAAGAATATATTTGGAAATACTTCACAGTGAAGGAGTTAAGCACAAATCTTGAATGGAAGCCTGTGCCTCGTTTCTTCATGTTGATCACATGTTTCCAGCAATTGTGTCCGTGCGCTTAGATTCCACTCTCCCTAGAAGAGGTGGAAGCAGAGTCTTCAAGATCCCTGTGCAACAAGTTAAAGAAATTATAATACTGGCCAGGCATACGCGAAGAGATCTGCAGAGTAACGTGAAGAGATCTGTTTTACCAGAGTAACATAAAGAGAACTGCTTTATCTGAGTAAGAGATAGCATCAGAACCATCTGAGTGGAAAAGAGATGGAACAGAAGAAAAATATTTATCAGTTTTATATGGTAGAGAGTGGGAGGAACTAACATTTTAAATATCGTTCCACCTGAAACTAAATGAAGGAAATGTTTTGGGCAAGCTAGTGATTAGATTTCACGCGATTCCGACAAACACTTTTGCAAATTTCAGAGACACTTTGGCGATACTTCCTTTTGAAAGTCACCTTTAATAGACAACGTTAAAGTATGCATAGTTCAGACAAGCATTTATCATTTTATAGAAAGGTAATAAGACGGAAATGAGAGGACAGCAAGCTCACATGCATTACTATTTTGGTGTTCTGCTCATTAGACTATGATTTGACCTTTAAACACTGCCTGAGGACATCTTAACTCCTTCACGACGATGACCTCAGGCTTTAGTCATTTCTTCCATCTCCAGACAGTTTTAATAAACTTAGGAAGACGTTTCGTATTGATCAACTTAAAGACGACTATAAGTGACCCGTCCAGTTAGAAAAATGCCCCTAAGCAATCATTTAGAGGCAGCAAGAATATAATAAGTGTATCGTCGGAGTGAAGCTACTAATATCTTGATAGATAATGATAAGTAGCTTTCTGGATCTCTGTAGTAATCCCTCACTGGCTGTGTCCATTACCTCACAGAGTCGGGTTGATCCCTGCAGTACAATGACGTACTTTTTGTTTCATTGCCACTACTGCAAGAATTCAGCTTAGGAAAGACTAATCATATTGAAAGGGTTAATGAATCTGTATCAGACCCCTGGAATTCAAAAGGTCTATGCCGTGATGAATAAAGTCGTTGGTACAAGCAAGGATGAAATAAAAAGACATTATTAGAGTGAAGTGGTTAAAATCAGGAGAGGTTAATTGCCGATTATCTTCCTTGATCTGCGTAGTAATCCTTCGCCAGCCGTGTCCATTACCTCAGCTGAGTCGGATTTGTGTGTGGTGTTGAGCCCAGTTGGCCCACTCCCCCCTCCACTTCGCCCCCTCCCCCTTTCCACTCCGCCCCCTCCCCTCTTTTAGTTCTCCCCCTTCCCCCCTCCTCTCCGCCCGCTTTCCCCTCCACCTCTCAGCGAGGGGTCGCCGCTCCCTAGTCTGTTACATTCACTCAGTAATCCCCCCATCTTCTCGGTAGTTCGTCGGGAATGTCACGTAAATATCGTAGAAATGTTGCGTAAATTTTGTGGCGTTTGACCCTAACCTTCCAAGAGTGTATTGGTGTTTGTTCATTACGTTATGGTGTGCTGTACAGTGATGTCTTTTTATATAACCAGCAACAGTATACAGTTAGTGATGCATCTTACTTCCCCATGGTATCTGAAGATCATTTGCAAACTGTGAAATCAACCATTAGTCTTAACTCTCTCACGAATCGGTTTTCTTTCTGCTTTCGTCTATAGGATCGCGATATCGCATCAGTGTCTCTTGTCATCGTGTATTTGTAGTTAGCCTGTATTCTGTACACTTTAACTGGGCCTTACGTTGCCATTACTCCATCTTGAATGCTAAACTGTAATAAAAGATTAATATTTCTCCTCTTCTTCCTCCTCCTCCCCTATTTCCTTTTCTCCTCGTCTTCCGCTTTCCCCTCCTCCTCCTCCTCTTTCTCCTCCTGCGCTCCGAGTCCTTGGCCGTGAAGCGTTTACTCAGCTGATTGCATTCTGGTGCGCTGCCTTTTTCGTTGTGAAGGTAATTTGACTGACTGAGTTATCCCAACCATTTCTGCCCACGCCATCCACAATCATGACCCTACTCCCCCTCCTTCGTCCATGTCTCTCCCATACAGCGTACCTCCCTCCGTCCTCCGTTCCCTCCTCCCTCCCTTTCTTTCTTTCTTCCTTCCTTCCTTCCTTCCCTCCTTCCTTCCGTTTATCCCATTTTTTTTTCATCCATCTCCCCCTTCATAGTTACTCCTTCTCCGTTTCTTCTCTTCGCGTCCTCAAACTCATTTCCTCCCAGGTTAGAGTACCTTCATCTCCCTAACAGCGAACCTTCCTTCTTTTCCTCCATCCTTCCCTTCATCCTTCTTTTCCTCTTTCCTCACTTCATTCTTTCTGTCCTTCCTTCCGTTCTTTCATTCTTTCCCTTCCTTTCCTCCTGCCTTCCGTCCTACTCTTACTTCGCAATTGCCAGTCCCATGACCCCTTTTATCCTCCATCACCCCCCACCCCCTGTAGTGAAGATAATTTGAGAGACTGATCTTCATCCTATTTTTAACCACCTGCCACCCACCTCCATGACGGTCTTCCACCCTCACCCACCCCACTCACCACCAGCTGACTTCATCCTTTGCTCAGTCCGGTGACGTCTTTTATTAATCTGTTCATGCTACCGCCAGACGATTTTATTGCGCTTAGGAGTGAGAGTTCCAACTTTTAGGGGGTTAGATATAGCCATCGTGTACACTTTCATTGCTAAGGGGCTATCTGAACCTACTAAAAATTGCGAGGCGGGTAATCAGAATTAAAAAACAAAATAATAATAATCGTCGCAGTTGTTCTTGTTACCTCAAGCTTGAAGAACCCGGTGGACTTCAGGCCAAAGTTGCGCTTCTTGGGCAGTACACTATCCTGCTTTCCGGGACAAGTGAGGGGATTGAGAGAGATTTCCAGAACCATATACAATTACGTGAAGGTGTCCTTCTTAGTAACTAACGTTTTTTAGTGCACATAGAATGTAGCCCTCCACCTCATTTTACCCATTGTTCACTGTGGTCCAGTCAAGGCCAGCGTATGCAAAGAGTAAAACTACATTTTACAAGTTTTCCTCTCTTTTTTTCAGTTTATTGTACAGCACCGTTCAGCAAAGGAGAGAATGTAAAGAACGTAATTTATGACATGCTTCTAGGGTTCAGTTTGTCCATAATATAATCAGCATGTTGGTAAGACCCAGTGACTGCAGGTAATTTCCTGTATTACCACGGAGACTCCAGAGCCACGGCCAGACGTGTTTATTTAACACGTCTGAATGATCCACCAGGCTTTTGTGGATCAGCGAGTCAACCACCTCGTAATTTGACGGCGAAAAGAATTAAATCTGGTGTGGACGTGACCTGGCAGGGATCAGCGGCTCTAAATGGTGTCTAATTCCCGCACTGAGTGAGCCTGTGTGTGGTGAAAGGGCAGCCAGAGTGAAAGATAATCACGAGAACCATGCACACATGGGCGTCAGGGGTCGTAGGACCTTACTATGTTTGTTGTTGTCGCATATTTGCGTTTCAGTCTGCATCATCATCATCGTCGTCGTGGTCGTAGTCGTCGTCGTGGTGGTGGTGGTCGTCGTCTTGGTCGTAGTCGTCGTCGTCGTGGTGGTCGTCGTCGTCGTTGTCGTCGTCGAAGACCCTTTTCCCTACTTAAAGTTCAGAGAGATTAGTTTCTGAATGAATGCCAGCTGCTGTTAGCTTAATACTTGTGTTTGTGCATTTAAGCTAACATTTTACATCAGGCTGTTAATTTTAGCACTGTGCATGTTGATTGTAAAAGCAGTGTTCTCCACAGTTTAACATTAAATGCTTTTGCGTGCATCTGTGACGGTGGCATGATCTTATTAGAAAAGGATGAGTTAGGAGGTCGTATCAAGCGTGTCCTTACAGATCATTATTTACTTTCATGATGACAGTTTATGCCTGTGTGTCAGTGTGCGTTGGTAGATGCAAAATTCATGAGCTTGTTTACACATTAAATATTTAGTCACCCTGGACGTTGTATTACCATGCAGCAGTGTCTCCGTGTCTTTGTGATGGCGGGTGTGATCATTATGGTAACAGGTAGTTTTAAAAGGTGATAAGATCCAGAAGTGACGGAGTGGTTTGAGAAATCGTCTGCTGTCTGAAAGGACGGGAATTCGAATCCAGGCTGAGACAAAGAATAGTCTGATGAATTGAATTTCGTTAAAACGTAAGTTACTAATCATCCGTAATGTGTTATAAAAATGCCCGCGATAATACAGCAGCACGAGCCCTGAATGAGAAAGCACTAGCATGCATGTATTCAGTATAGAGGGTGGGTACTAGCTCCGAAATATTGACATATAAAGGTTTGTAGCACGTAAGAGCCTCCTGGGCCATAGGAAACGACTGTGGAGGGTATGCCTGAAGTCGGACGAATAATACATAATACAGGTCATTGCAGACATTGCGGTGTGCGTGAGCTTAGTTTCTTTGATCAGAGCCAGCATTCATAAAGGAGCCTAACGTTTAACTAAGTCACCATAGCGGTTAAATCTTGTCAGACAGCATGGATTTTTTATTTTATTTTGTGAACATGAACTTCAGTGTGGTTGTAGAGTGATTGGTAGCTGTATAAATGAAGGTAAAAATATAAACAGTCCATTACTCAGCTTAAACTTAAGAAACTTTATGAATACTGCCCTTGTGACATTCTTACAATGCCTGTTTTCATCAACTACTACACGTCGGCAGAGTTCTTAGTATCTGGGTTGAGCACATTCAACGGACAACGGTCAGTTCTGGAACTGTCTTCCTCATTTTATACTTCCTTTTGCCTTTGATCTCCAATATGTTCAAAGGTAATTTGCCCTAGCATCTCGAAATAGGCAATTTTTTTTGCCTCTCTTGTCTTCGTTTTTCCCGAGAAAAGCAACCATTTGCAGACTTCCAGTCTTTGGGTGTTTCGCTTTGCGAGAGGCAGGCAGGCAGGCAGGCAGTATGGGAGTGAGCAAGACTTGTGGCGGGCAACCAGAAACTCTGGTCGTCTTGTTTACCTTTTTTCGGCTTCATCGGTCGGGCGGGAAGCGGGAAGTTTAATTGTCTCTCCCACTCGCCAGCCTCTGTTTGACTCCATGCCACACTTGTGATGAGATCCTCCCATTTCATTTTAGAATCCCGCCCTTCTCAATATTCCGTTTGAAGTTTTCCCATTCCGCTTTTATTTTTCGAAGACGTGAAACTTTTCCGTTTGAAGTTTTCCTATTCCGCTTTTATTTTTCAAAGACATGGAACAAAGAAAAAATAAATCATTGCCCCACTTGCTAAGCTATTGTTTGACATGAAATCATGCATTTTAAGCTCCCAGCCTTTCATTTTGTCATCTTAGTCTTTTCCCAGTGGCATTCATTTATTTCTTTAATTAGTAAGCTAAGTATTTGAAGCCGTACAGCCTGCAGCGTCAAATATTCATTGTCTTTCTTTGAAAAATTGAAGCATAGTTGTCCCACGTTCATGTTATTCTACTGTTTTCCTCTGTACCAGGCACTTTGCTCTGCAGTCCTTTTTTTTCCGTGGTGTCCTTATCCGGTCCAATTTCAGTTTCTCTTGTTCATTTCTTAAAATTCAGAGTTGCAGAACTCTGGAAATTAGTTTCTTCTCACTCACGCGACTCCATTATGTCACTTTGATTAGATGCAGGCCTTTCCTTTTTCCTTGTAATCTTTTCCCTATTCCCTTTTGAAATATTCATTGTTTTTTTTTTTTTTTGTTAGAACCTTGGACGTCGGAAAGTAAAAACAGAAATTCAGTGTTTAACTAAAAAAATAATAATTTCAATGTCGTGCTTCACGTCACCCCACCAGGCACTTTGATGTTCCGGTCATTCATCATGAAAACCTTTCCCCATTCATAGTAATAAATTCGAGGCTGCGGAGTTCCACAAATTAAAGTCATGTTTTCTCACACTCTGCACCCCGGTGTTTGACTCGATACCAGCAACTTTGATGAGCTCGCACCCTCTATCCATTTACACCCAAGTTTTTCCCCATTCCATTTTAATCTTTTTGAAGTCCTTGAGCTGGAAAAATTAAGGTTCAATATTGTGTTAGTGTAAGGAGCGGCGAGTGTTAATCGTTCCCGTAAAAGTGAGGCATCAAAGAATGTTTTCCCTCTCCCGGTAACTTTTGGCTGTGTCGACACGAGGATCTGTAGAAAGAGCTAATGGGATGAAACGTTGGTCAGGAAGTTAATTTGGTGGGGATATAATATAGACATCGGTCTTCCCTATGTTAATCTGAGACGTTATTTGGGAACAGGGATTTTAACAAATATTTTCCATGCTAATTTTTTTAAGACGTGCATTATTTATTGAAGGATCTAATGACAGTAAAGGTGAGGCAGGAAATAAATTTGATAGTTTAATAGTTGTTCGTATTGAGAATGTTGATTTGAGACTGATAATTTGCGATACTAATTTGTACGGACGTGTGCAGTTGACGAGAGTAAGCATGAAGTAGGAAGTTAATTTGGCAGGACTTTAACATAATATCTGTTTTCAGAATATTAAGTGGACAGATCCAGTGTACATTAGGTTGCTTCTGTATACGGACACGAACGATCTGTAGCAAGAGGTGATGAGAGAGAGGATAAGCAGTAAGTTAATTCAGCTGGAATGTAACACTTATCGATATTCAGGATGTTAGTATGACAGGAGTTTAATACACATCGATATTCAGTATGTTAAATTGATAGGAATGCATCAATGATATAACAAGAAGGAGAAAAAGTTCACATAAATATCTTTACGAAAAAAATAGTCTGCCATATGCAGGGATATACTGATAGGGAATAGGTTGTAGAGAGCCTCCAAAGACTACGAGAATGCGACAAAACTAGGCAAGTATAGTATTATTCGTCTAGGAGGCTTTATACCAACTGTTTTTGTCTCTGCATGTGACACGTTAATATTCTGATGTATATATATATTTTTTTTTGCAGTCTATTTCGAGCCTATAAGATATAAATACTACAAAAGATTCTTAATAGTGTGTTAAATAAATCGCTAAAGAAGGGTTGCTAGAAAACCTCCCAGGCCAACTAGTATACGGCCCTTACTGATCCAAAGCGCACGTGGGAAACTTAGCAATCGTGGATGGAGGATTATCCAGGAATGTGGCACGTGATACGAGAAAAATCGGAGGATCGAATGTAGTTTTTGGAGCATTGTGTCAAAGAGCATAAATCATATTATGGCTTTGACACGAGTTCGATTGTGTGTGTGTGTGTGTGTGTGTGTGTGTGTGTGTGTGTGTGTGTGTGTGTGTGTGTGTGTGAAATTTCTCTGTGTGCAGTGTTTCACCTCTTATATACAGTTTGATATCTTTGCACTGTTACTACTCATTGCAGTATTCACATTTTAAAAAAAAAACAAAAAAAGGTTCCTGAAAAATATTACCAAAATTTCGTCCATTGCTTCAAAATGTAAAAGCGGAAAAAAGCATGGATACTTTTCGTAGGCACTGTACGTCCATTCCTTGAAATATTACAATGGATTAATTGGTGTGATTTAATTTGTTCATACATACACCTACTCCTCTGTACCTGCGTTTGTAAATTAGACGCGGCGCAAATAAACGCCACAAAACACACACACACACACACACACACACACACACACACACACACACACACACACACTCGAACTC
>JAGKTI010037146.1:0-10948 GCA_018397915.1 Birgus latro
CCAAGGGGGGGGGGGACCATAAATGCCCCCACCATCCGCCCCTCTCCCGGTGACGGCTCTCGGAGCTGCCTGGAACCACCGTCTGACTCACTCCTTCTTCATTTCTGTAACATTCGCGGCCTTTCCTCTAACTTTCGCTCTGTTGAGCACCACCTCTTCTCCTCTAAACCTCACCTTCTCTTTCTTTCTGAGACTCAGCTGTCTGAGGCAACTGACAGCAAACCCTTTTCTGTACCCTCCTACTTTCTCTATTCTCTTTTCAAAGCCAAAGGTGGCTGTTGTGTATATGTACGCAACAATCTATCTTGTTCTCGTGTTCCTGAACTTGATTCTTCTGAATTCTCTACTCTCTGGCTTCGGCTCTCCTGTCATTCTCTGACTAAATTTATCTGTGCTGTTTACTTATCTCCTAATTCTACTGACTATCAAAAATTCTTTGACTATCTTACTTCTACGATGGAACACATTCTATCCATTTCTTCTTTCACTGAAATCACCATTCAAGGAGATTTCAATGTTCACCACCACCTTTGGCTCTTCTCTCCTTTCACTGATCCACCTGGTGAACAAGCCTACATCTTTTCTATCCTTAATGACCTAGAGCAGCTTGTACAGCACCCTACCCGTATCCCTGACCGCCTTGGAGAGAGTTACAACATACTTGACCTTTTCCTAACAACTAATCCTTCTGCTTACACTGTTAATCTTTTCTATCCGTTGGGCTCCTCCGATCATAACCTTATTACCTTAACCTGTCCTATTGCTCCAGTACAGCCTGTGGACCCTCCAAAGAAACGCCGCCTGTGGCACTTTGGAGCTGCAGATTGGGAGGCCCTCAGGCAGTACTTCTTTGATTTTCCTTGGAATGATTATTACTTCCATGGCCGAGAGCTGTCTGAGTGTGCCCTGCGCATTACCGAGGTTATTCTCTCGGGCATGGAAGCATACATTCCTTTTTCATATCCTCTGTCTAATGCAAGAAAGCCTTGGCTTAATCACACTTGTTCTAATGCTGTCCGCAACAGAGAGAGGGCCTTTACTAGGTACCGGAGCCAACCCACCCCTGAATCACATCTTTTTTATATTTCTGCCCGGAATCGTGCTAAGTCTGTTGTTCGCTCTGCTAAAAATAATTTCATCCATGCTAAATGTTCCCAACTCTCCAACTCGAATTCTTCTCGCTCCTTTTGGCACCTTGCCAAAAACCTTTCTAACAACTTTACCTCATCATCCTCCCCTCCTCTTTTCTACTCTGATGGCTCTGTAGCTATTTCTTCTACTAATAAAGCAGATCTCTTCACTCAGACTTTCTTCTCCAATTCTACCTTAGATGATTCCGGTGCTGTTCCTCCATCACTTCCCCCCTCAGACTTCCTCATGACTGGCATTAAAATTTCTTCAGCTGATGTATTTTCTGCCATCACTGGCCTCAATTTTAACAAGGCATATGGGCCTGATGGAATCCCTCCTGTTGTCTTCAAGAACTGTGCTTCCGTGCTTACACCCTGCCTAGGTAAACTCTTTCGCCTTTGTCTCTCAACTTGTACCTTTCCTTCATGCTGGAAGTTTGCTCTCATTCAGCCAGTCCCAAAGAAGGGTGACTATTCCCAACCCTCTAACTATCGTCCAATTGCTGTAACATCCTGTGTCTCAAAAGTTTTTGAATCAGTTCTTAACAGAAAAATTTTAAAGCATCTTTCCTGTCACAACCTTCTTTCTGATCGTCAGTATGGGTTCCGTCAGGGACGCTCCACTGGCGATCTTCTCACCTACCTTTCAGACTCCTGGTCATCCTCCTTTCGGGACTTTGGCAAAAGCTTTGCCATTGCACTTGACATCTCAAAGGCTTTCGATCGAGTCTGGCATAAATCTTTGATTTCCAAACTGTCCTCTTACGGTTTCTATCTTTCTATCTGTGCCTTCATCTCTAGCTTCTTTTCTGGTCGTTCTATAGCTGCTGTTGTAGACGGCCATCGTTCTTCTCCTAGACCTATCAACACTGGTGTTCCTCAGGGCTCTGTCCTATCACCAACTCTCTTTCTTTTATTCATCAATGACCTTCTAAGCTGTACATCTAACCCTATCCACTCATATGCTGATGATTCCACCCTTCACCTTTCCATTCGATTTCCGCAACGTCCATCTCAGCAGTTACTTCAGCAAACAAGGGATGAGGCTATGGCACACCTAATGTCTGACTTGGCTCATATCTCTAATTGGGGTAAAGATAATCTTGTTGTTTTTAATGCATCAAAAACTCAGTTCTTACACTTATCAACCCGACAAAATCTTCCTCAGGATTACCCACTAATGTTTAATAATGTCCAGCTCAGTCCTGCATCATCCTTGAACATGCTAGGGGTTTCATTCTCTCGGGATTTGTCTTGGAAAGAACATATTACATCTCTTGTGAAATCTGCTTCCAAGAGATTAGGTGGGCTTGGCCGACTCCGAGCTTTCTTTACCCCTGCACAGATGTTGACCTTGTACACGGGTTTTATTCGCCCGTGTATGGAGTACAACTCTCATGTGTTGGGAGGCTCCCCACATGCAGCCCTTCTCAATAGGGTGGAGCCAAAGGCTTTTCGTCTCATTAACTCTCCTCCTCTTAGTGATTCCCTTCATCCTTTGTCTCTTCGCCGCACTGTTGCTTCTTTATCTCTCTTCTATCGCTACTTCAATGGTCACTGTTCCTCTGAACTGTCTGCTTGCATCCCTCCACCTCTACGACGGGCACGTAGCACCCGTCTAGCAACAAACTCTCATCCCTTTTCTGTCCAACTCTCTAATGCAAGAGTTAACCGTTACTCCCTGTCCTTCATTTATGCAACTGGTCAACTCTGGAACTGTCTCCCTCTGCCTGTATTCCCTACTTCCTATGATCTCCAATCTTTCAAGCGCAGTGTGTCCAGGCCTCTCGAAATGAATGGATCTTGAATTTGGCTCTCTTTTGTATTGTTTTTACTTTTTCTTGGAAGGAACAGTATGCGGGCCCTGGCCTTTGGTTCCTTCTTCCTTGCATAAAAAAAAAAGATTTATTTTTTTTGTCTCAGCTTTAGAAACAGAGAGAAAGAGAGAGAGAGAGAGAGAGAGAGAGAGAGAAAAACAAAAACAAAAGAAAAAACAAAAAGAAGCGCGCGGGGGAGAGAGAGAGGGAGAGGAAGAAAGAGAGGAAGAGAGAGGGGAGAAANAGGAAACCAACAAGGGAAAAAGGCAGGAAGAGGAGAGGGATGAGGAGGGGAAGAGGACAGAAGATGAAAAGAAATACAGAGAGGTTGAGAGCGAGGAGGTGAGGGAAAGGGGAGAAAAATGGGTGGAAGGAATGGAAATAATGTAAACAGGAAAAGAATGAGTGGGAAGAATTAATGGTCAGTGTAATGAATAAGCAAAAGGAAAGGTTTGGTCGGAATAGGAGATAAGACGGCTGGAAGAAAATATTTAAGAAAAACAACACAGAAAAAACAATGGAAGCAGAGGGAGTAGAGAATGATGCAAGAGAGTGGAATGGAAGGAAGGAAGGCAGGAAAGAAGGCAGGGAAGGAAGAGGTAGTAACAAAGACGAACGCAATAGACTAGAAAGGAACTAAGGAAGGAAGGAAGCTAAGAATACAGCAAGTAAGAGACGCCCACAGAGGCAGAAAAGGTAGATGGAGGGAAGAAGGGAAGGAAGAAGTAAAAGAAAATATGGAGGAAAAAAATGAAGGAAGGGTAACAGAAGTGGTAAAGGAAGGAAGGAGGGAATAAGAAAGTAGTGAAAGTAGGAGGGAAGAAGAAAGGCGTAAAGGAAGGAAGGGAAGAAGAAATGAATGAAGGAAGGAAGGGAAGGAGAAAAGACTGAAGTAAGAAAATGAAGGAAGGAGCGAAGGAAAATAGGAACGAGGGGAAGAAGGAATGAATGAAAGAAGGAAGTAAAGGAAAGATTGAAAGAAGTGAGTGAAAAAATAAAGAAAGAAGGAAATAAAGGAACAAGCTAAAGAAGGAGTCAGTATTTCCAGTCCTAAACAATAATGCCTTACAAGATGAAGGAAAAAAGGAAGGATAAACCAAACGGAGGAAGGAGAGAAGGTAGGAAAACAAAAACTTCTTTAGTGCATCATTCTTTTGACCTTGCTAAAACATTCGTGATTCAAGTTGACCTCTCTCTCTTTTTCCTTCCTTTCATCTTGACTTCTCTCCTCCCTTTCATTTATTGCATTCACTCCCAGCTCTCTCTCTTTCCTGGATGCTTCCTATTCTTTTATTTGCCTCTCCCTTTCCTTCGGTTTCCTTTCTTACATTGTTATCTCCTACTCACCCTTTTCCTCTTCCCTTTTCCCTCTTAAGTTTATCCTCTTTGATATTCTTCCTTTCTCCCATTTGCTCAGTTACTTTCCCTGTACTTTCTTCCTCCCTTCTTTTATTTCCATTCCCTATCTTTCACTTTCCCCTTTTTTCCTCTTTTGCTCTACACTTATTACTTCCCCTTTCCCTTCTCCTTCTCGTCTTTGTTCTTCCTTTTGTCTCTATTAATGTAATCTACCCTGCTCTTTTTTTTTCTTCACTCTTCTCAACTCTTCCTCCCGTTGTATTGTCACTTCTGCTTTTTCTTCTATCGTTTATAGATTCCTTTCCTCTCTTCCTGACTTCTTGATTCTCTTCCTCCCTTTTATGGCCTTTTTTCTTCCCACCTACTTATTAATCTTTCCTCCTTCTTCCCCGGCCTCCTTTCTTAGGTATCTTTCCTACTTATTCCTCATCTTTCTCTACTTTATTGGATAATTATACATTCAGAACGGATTTATGTCTTTTTTTTTTTTAAGTATGAGACTATACCCAGTTCCTATGACTCACGAAAAGCGTCTTTAGGACCATAGCCAATTTCTGTTCTACTTGTTACAGGACTGGTAGACATTTTCTTAAATGGCTGCCACTGAAAAGTACACCCTCCAATAACTTCCTTACAACCTGAGCAAGGGGCATGATAACTAATGACTTATCCATATTTTCTGACACACAGAAGCTAATTTCAAAGGCAATGTCCAGCTAGAGTCCACCACCGACAGCTATGGCAGTCATTTCCAGTAGAGGAAGCACTGAAATCAATAGTCTCATAGCTAATTTATTTGACATATAAACGTAATCCTTGTGTCAATAACCACGATTTCAAAATGTGCTAAATCTATCTGTGCAATTTTAGACTCAAGAGAAAGGGCATGGTGTATTTTTTTTTTCCTCTGTATGTGTCCATAATGTCAAAAGCATAACTATAACAGCTTTTATCTGATTTAGATTAAACTTGGTGGGCAAATTGGTAGGGGGCATTGCTAAAGTGATGCGGTTTTAGGAACAATTTTTTTTTTAAGTCAAGGTCACAGGACAATGTCAAAAGTTCGACTCATTACCAGATTGTAAGGCGGAGGTGTTGCAGTATTTCTACTTGGCTTACTTACCTCTCAATGAATAAAGCATATTATATTTCATTTGGACTCAGAAGTCAATTTATTTAATAACTGTGTTATTCAATAACTATTATTAACAACTATTAGCCCGCCCAGTCCCCCCGACGTACGATGCACGTCACAACTGTTTTTCACGCTGAAACCCACCGACGTGCACCGTACGTCAGTCAATTGCAAGGTTCGTCGTTTGCACATTTTTCAAGATTCGCAGGTGATTTTTGGTAGGCATATGTAGGAGATCTTCCTCTACCCCAAGCCAGGTGGCAACACTGCCTGGCTCTGTTAAATCCCTCCCTCCTCGGGGGGTGCGCGATTTTCTGGCAACTCGCCTGTTAGCAGTGACCTGGCCAGTGAAGACATGTAGCACCACGTTCTCTCTGACAACGAAATTCAAGGCGAAAGTCATTCCTGATGTGGAGGACAAAGATTATGTGTCACCAGAGTTAGTAATGAACAGAAGTAATGAGGTAACATCGCAAAGTTAGGTGCAATATGTTGAAGTATTGTGTGAAAAGCATTATACTCTTGTACTACATATAAATTCGTACCATATAAATAAATATCAACGAGGCTGTGTGGTTTGGTTAAGTTTTCCTCACAATGGGATTATATTTTATGGAGCACGGCATGATAAAAAAAAAACAGTAGTCAGGTGAGGGATTTCTTACCTGTTTAGAATATTCAGGTGAGCGTTTTCTCGCTGAATTTTCGATGTTTCTCACCAAAACTAAAGGCTTGAGCCAAAAAAAAAAAGACAAGTTGTAAATTGGTCGGGTTGTGGGGGTGCGGTGGGTAAAAAAGAGGACGGAACTGGGCGGGTTAAAACTATATATATTGTTATATCCCAAGTCCCCACACTGCCACAAGCTCCAACAGCAGTAGTTCAGTATAGGAAGGACTTTGCCCAGTGAGTCGTTCTTCCTATGGTCAGCCTTTAGGTGTATAGCTCACAAGATCAGCTGAGGCGAAATAAACACTGGCTTCTTAAAGTTAACTGCCTTTATTTTCCAAACAATTCCACTTTATGTTTTCTAACTTCACTTCACTCTTCCCACCAGCACTGGAGCTATATAAAAAAAAAAAACTTTACTAACTGCAGTTTCACTTAATACTTGACAACACTTCACAGTTATTACTTGACAACACTTCACTGTTATTACAATTACCGAAATTACACAAACTTCAATAACACTTCACTGCTTTCACAGGTACCGAAAATATACAAACTTCACTGACACTGCACCAGCTAAACTTCACTCAGACTGACCGAGGTCCGACTATACCTGAACCTGCTACACTCTCATTCCCCATCCTTATATAACCTTGCATTATTCAGGAAACTTCTAGCACGAATTCGACGGTGCGACAGTTAACAGTTGCCAACTAAGAGGCAACCAAAATATGTCAGTCTTCTTACATTATAACACTCTAACTAATTTACCAAACTTAAATTAATTTACATAATTTAACGAACAATCACGTAAATAAAACATTATGGAGAAAAAGAGTATAAAAATTAATGCATAACTCACGAAATAACTACGATCACTAACAGCAGGCAAACTGGCAACTCTGACTCGTACTGATACCGGAACTAGCCTACCGTAAACATCGGGAAGATTCTCGAACACCTAACTGGCAAATCCCCCTTCGTAACACTACCCCCTCGCTAGATCTTTGTCATCCCGACAAAACTACACAGTATATACAAACATAAACATTAATCCTAATAAAACATCTAACTATACACAAAATAATCATTCAACTTACCAGGTCTTCTTCTGTGCCGCTTCCGACGACGTCCTTGCTTCTCCACACAGTCCACTCTTCCTGGAAAGTCTTGGTCCTCTTCCTGATTCACTTCTTCCCTTGGGAAACTGTCACCATCCTCTTGCACTTCAGCTCCGTGGTCCTCCTCAACATCCTTGGCTGTTGTATAGCATGATCTCTCGGAGACACCCCAGCTGTACTGTCCTGGCCCATGGTACTGCCACAGACGATTCACGTGCACCACCTTTGGGCGAGACTTCCTGCCTCCCCAAAGCCAATACATTACATCTGACAGGCGGTTCAACACAGTGTAAGGCCCATTCCATGGGCTCTGCAGCTTCGGTGACTTTCCCTTCTTTCGCTGAGGATTGTATAACCAAACTTGTTCGCCATCCTTGAAGCTCACCTCTCTTGCCTTGGTATCATACTTGCACTTCATCACCTCTCCTGAAAACTTGAGGACTCCTCGCACTTGATGATGTACCTCAGCCAGCCTTTCCTGAAGATGCTTCACATACCTTTAGGTGTCTGTAGGCAGCTCTTCACAAGGTGGTCTTCCCATTAATAAGTCAACGGGTAAGCGTAACTCGTGGCCCAACATCAGCTTTGCAGGAGTGTAGCCTGTAGACTCATGGGATGCAGAACGGTATGCCATCAACAACGCAGGTAATTTCTGGTCCCATTCTGTTTGTCCATCTATGTAGTATTTGGCCAGTTCTTGTCCTAGGGTCCAGTTGAATTTCTCCACCATCCCATCTGATTGTGGTCTTACTGGGGTCATCCTGGTCTTCCTGATCCTCAATAACTGGCAGCACTCACAGAACACAGCAGACTCAAAGTTTCTACCCTGGTCTGAATGTAGCTCTTGTGGCATCCCAAAATGACAGAATAACTGGTCAACCAACACCTGAGCAACAGTTGCAGCCTCTTGATCAGGGATGGCATAGGCTTCTGGCCATTTTGTGAAGTAGTCCATCGCAACACATATACAGTATATCGGTTTCCTCTTTCCTGAAGTGGCAAAGGTCCAGCAATGTCCACTACAACTCCTTCCATCGGTGCACCCACTTGGTACAGCTGAAGAGGGCCACACCCACGTTTCTTGGGTCCCTTCTTGGCACAGCACACATCACATTCCCGACACCACTCTTCAACATCCTGACGCATGCCAATCCAGTAGAACCTCTGTCGCAGGCAGCTTAGAGTTTTCTTCACTGCCAGGTGCCCACTGGTGATCTGGTTATGGGACTCATCCAAGATCTCTGACCTCATCTTCTTCGGAACCTCCAGTTGCCAATACTTGCTGAGGCCATCGGGTGTCTCCCACTGATGCTCCAGTAGTCCGTTATTCAAACATAGAAGGTCCCACTGACTCCAGTAACTCTTGGCTGTGGGGCTCAACCTGAAAACTTCTTCCCAAGATGGTCGCACTGTACTCTGCTGCAGCCACTCTAGTACTGGCCATAAATCTGCATCCTCCACCTGCATCCTCTTCAGGTCTGCTTCATCTGACGTTGGCTCTGTAACTGCAGTACGGCTGAATTTCTCACTATGATTTTCCTTTTTACTACACTGCCGGCATTCCAGATCACAAGGCCGGCGACTCAAACTGTTAGCATTGCCATGTACCCGTCCAGGACGGTGCTGCACCTCACAATTGTGATGGTCTAGCTTCCCGAGCCAGCGTGCCAGTTGTCCTCCTGGATTCTTTAGTGTTTCAGCCACTTGAGTGCTTCATGGTCCATCCTGATGATGAAGTTTGACCCATACAGGTAGGAATGGAAGAAATCAAGGTTCTTCATCACTGCCAAGAGCTCCTTACGGGTCACACAGCAGTTCCGCTCCAGTGGGCTGAGCTTCTTGCTGTAATATGCTACCACATATTCTTTTACATTCTTCTTCTGCAGCAGGACTCCACCAATATCATGATCACTGACGTCACAGTCCAAGATAAATGGCTGACTCCGATCAGGGTACGGCAATACTGGAGAACTTGCCAATGCATGTTTGAGTTCGTCGAAGGCTTTCTGAGTCTCTGCTGTCCATGCAAACTTCTGTCTCTTCCCCAACAGCTTATGCAGAGGTGCAGCTATCGTCGCATTCCTTGACAAAATGCTGGTAGTAGGTACAAAAGCCAAGCAAGCTCCGCAGCTCCTTCACACAAGTTGGAACCGTCCAGTTTTCCACAGCTACCACCTTCTTTGGGTCAGTACGGACGCCGATTTCACTTGCAATGTGTCCTAGGTACTTTAATTCCTTCTGAAACAAGCAGCACTTCTTGGGGTTCAGCTTCAGGTGCCTGCACGGATCCTGTCTGAAAAGTGGACGTACTTGACCTGACACAGGACTCAAACTCTAGATCCCTGGCAAGTGATTCTTGCATGCTTCTGGGTCGTGCCTGCTTCACCTGCACTTTCAACTCTGCACTGTCAAGACCAATGATGAACTGGTCCCTCAGTAGAATACGCAACAGGTTAGGTGTTGCTCCAGGGTACGCCTTATAAGCCATACTCACCACGTCATGAGCAAGCTGCTGTAGGGATTCTCTTCGAGCCCGTACACAGCTCCTGAATCTTGCTCTGTATACCTCAGTCTGGTACATGGTTCCATATCTGCACTCCAGCACTTCTACTAGGGACTGATAACTGTTCCTTTCCATCACTGACATCTGGCCCAGAATTTCCATTGCGGCACCCTTAAGGCTAGTAGCAAGCTGCACTGCCTTCTGCCTATCATCCCAACCATTCTGATCCGCAAGCAACTCGAACCGTGCACGGTAAGCTTCCCAAGATACTCTACCATCACATTCTTGAGGCTTCTTTTTGATCGGACCCCCAGTGCAGCCATGCACTTCACTGGTTTGGGGTCTAAAAACTGGGGGATCATAATTAAGACCAGGACTTCAAACTTCTGCATTCTGATTATTCAACCCTGTAATGGTACCTTTAGATGTCTGGGATCCGTCAAGATTCACCATACACTGTCCATTCCTTTCACATGCTCCCTGTACATTAACCTGAGGTTCAGCAGTGCAATATTTCTCTACAGCCTCCATTTACTTATTAATTATCTTTACATGGTCAACTACATGCTTCAACTGACTATCTACAAGCTGTCTGCACTCTGTCGCTATTTCCTCACTAATTGTCTTCAACTGGTCGTCTACATGCTGTTTACACTCCATCACATTATTGCTTACCTCATACATTTGCTGCTCTAGCTTGGCATCTACTTCATCCTTAAACTGTTGCTGTTCCTCCTTCATTTCCCCCATGAATGCATCTAGCTGTCCTTGTACCCTCAAATGTACTTCCCTTTGTTGCTCCTAAAATGCCTCCTGAAGCTGTTCTACCAGCACTTGAGCTATAAAAACTTTACTAATGCAGTTGCTTTACACCACTTTGTAAGGAAGAAAAATTTTAGGTTCCCCTATAATGAAGATAATCTATCTATATATCACCGCATTAGCCACCAGTGTCGTGCTGATAACTTAGCACTCAAAGGATTTATGGAATTTCACACCGCTGTAACACCAGTGTATGGGCGGTACTTTGACTGAATGAATTTATTCGATGTTTACTGGTTATTGCCGAAGAAGATATCCTAGAGTTATTAAGAAGACCTCGTTATTTGATTGATACTAGGAAGAAATAACTACAGGTAGTAGTAGAATTAATCTGGTATGCTGCCACCACCCAGCGATTGCCAGGAAAAAAAAAAAAGGACAAAACGATATTAGT
>JAGKTI010037148.1:0-10947 GCA_018397915.1 Birgus latro
TACGACACTACATGGCGGTTTGGTATACTCCAACAACTCCATTCTTACGGTTTACGAGGCAGGCTTCCCCTATTTATATTAAATTTTCTGCGTGACCGTACATTCAGGGTTAGGGTTGGTGGCACCCTGTCTCCTTCATACCATCAGGAGGAAGGGGTGCCTCAAGGAAGTGTCCTCAGTGTGACCCTTTTTGCCGTAGCATTGGACGGTATTGTGTCCTCTATCCCAGAAGGAGTGTCTGCCTCACTATATGTTGATGATTTGGCTTTATGGTATGCAGCTTCCCGAATGTCCGTGGCTGAACGTCGCATGCAGCTCGCTATAGATAGGGTCTCTCGGTGGGCCACCATGCACGGCTTCCGTTTCTCCCCAACAAAGACGGTTGCCTTACATTTCTGCCGTTTGAGAGGTGTTCACCCTGACCCAGACCTCCGGTTATATAGCCAGAGGGTGCGATGTGTGGATGAGACAAAGTTTCTTGGGCTCATTTTCGACAGGAGACTGACGTGGGTACCTCATATCCGTTCATTACGACTATCATGCTTCCGTGCCTTGTCCCTNTATGGTATGCAGCTTCCCGAATGTCCGTGGCTGAACGTCGCATGCAGCTCGCTATAGATAGGGTCTCTCGGTGGGCCACCATGCACGGCTTCCGTTTCTCCCCAACAAAGACGGTGGCCTTACATTTCTGCCGTTTGAGAGGTGTTCACCCTGACCCAGACCTCCGGTTATATAGCCAGAGGGTGCGATGTGTGGATGAGACAAAGTTTCTTGGGCTCATTTTCGACAGGAGACTGACGTGGGTACCTCATATCCGTTCATTACGACTATCATGCTTCCGAGCCTTGTCCCTTCTACGAACCCTATCTCACTTGTCTTGGGGTGCGGACAGGACCAGCCTGCTCCGACTTTACCGCGCCTTAGTGAGGAGCAAATTGGACTATGGGTGTGTGGTATATTCTTCTGCTACCGAGGCCCGGTTGAGACCACTACATTCGGTTCATCATGCTGGGATTCGTCTGTCAACTGGGGCTTTCCGGTCTTCCCCTATAGAAAGTCTGTTAGTTGATGCAAACGAACCACCACTGGATCTCCGCCGACAGTCCCTGGTGGTGCAGTGTTGGCACCGCCTTCACCGTCTTCCGAGATCATTGAGTTGTCAGGCTGCCTCTGAGGTCGCTCTTTTCCCTTTTTATAACACCCATCCTCGCTATCCACACCCGTTTGGGTACAGAGCGAGGGTTGCCATGGGGGAGTTAGGTGTCTAGTCCTCCCCTGTTTGCCCTATGCGTATCCCCCGAGTGGCTCCCTGGCTTCTGTCAGAAGTGCAACCATGTGATTACTTCCTCGAGCGGAAGGCATCTGTTTCCTCACAGGCAGCTCTGTCTTAGTTTTTGGAACATGCTTCTATTCACAGTGACTCAATCCCTGTATATACGGATGGCTCTAAATCCCGAGCAGGGACAGGCTTTAGTGTAATTTTTCGTGATTTTAGCCGTGGTGGGAGTCTCCCTCCTTTTACATCTGTTTTTACTGCTGAACTTACTGCCATATTAGTTGCGGTTGAAATAATTTTTAGCTTTCCTCCAGCTTCTTTTACCATTTTTAGTGACTCAGCCAGTGCTTTACAAGCCTTGTCTCATGGCTTCCCGTCACATCCCCTAGTTTTAGCTGTCTTGGAATGGCTTTTCTTATTATTCAGGCGAGGATACTCTGTACAACTGTGTTGGGTCCCTGCACATGTAGGGGTCGTGGGCAATGAGCGAGCTGACTCTCTGGCTAGAGCTGCTGCCTCTCGTCCTTCCTCTCCAAGTTGCCGTGTCCCATCCGAGGATTTGTGTGCGGCCACTGTGGGGGCTGTCCGTTCCTGCTGGCAGAGGAGGTGGGATGCAGCAGGGGCAAACAAACTCCGCAGCATACGTAGGAACCTGGGTGATGGGGGATATGTGGGACTGTCCCGACAGTGGGAAACAGCCTTGACTCGCCTTCGGATTGGCCACACTAGGCTGACTCATGGTTTTTTGATGGAGAGGGCGCCCCTTCCCTATTGTGATGACTGTCTGGTTCCTTTGACTGTGCGGCATCTCCTTGTCGAGTGCCCCAGTCTTGGGGACCTTCGTCGGCGGTACCTTTCTAGATGCCGAGGCATCAACGGTTCGTACCTTCTCTCCTCAGTGCTTGGGGAAGAGGCTTGTGTTATGGGAGGAAGTACTTTCTCCTTTGTGTTGCGTTCTGGCCTTCTCCGCAAGCTATAGAGCTTTACCATATTTTAGCTTGTGTTTTAATGATAATATACTAGTTTTAACCCTTATCTTTTCATTATATTTTTAGTTTTTTAGTCTTGGTCGCTTTTATACTGTTGGTTTGTTTTAAGCATCATTTTTCTTTGTATTTTATGTCTCTTATATATAACCAGTTTGTTTTAAGCATCGATTTTCACTTTGCTTTTTATTCTTATTATTATATATATTGATTTTCTTTTATTGTTTGCGTTCGGCGGCATATGACCTCTGCTATTGCGCCGCCACGTCGCATCCTCATTCATTCATTCATTCAGGACCCTTCGGTGTATGGTGGAGACGAAAAACTACCGTCTCGCCCTCGCCTAACGAGCGCTCAAGGCGTTGTGAAGCGGTGGAAACGATCCCGAGGCGGTGTACGAATACGTCGGCGCCGGTGTCCTGGCGCCGAATAAATCCGTACCCCGCCTTCACGTTGTATATACCACTTCACAATCCCTGTGATGGTATCCGCTCGTGGGACCTGCTCCCTGCCTGTAGAGGCCCCCCTCGACGGGTTGTAGGCCGAGACAGTAGGAGAAGGCATGTTGTAGGAGCAGTGGGGAAGAGGTCTAGACTCCACGGCTGCCAGCGAGAGAATGCGCCACGAAGCTCTAGGTGAATGGTGTCTGCTAATGGAGTGCGAGAGTAAGGCGAGTTTCTTCTCTCTCATGGGATTGAAGAGTTGCCAGTTATTTTTTAATTACAAGGCTAAATACAGTTAAATTACTCCATGAAATGTATAAGGTGAATCTAACTTAATTTAACCTTAGTTTTAATTAAACTAAACCAAATATTCTCTTTTACCTATAAAGATATTTTAACCCACGTCTGCTTTTCATCGTGAGGCTTTTCATCATCAGGACACGTTACACTCACGCAGACGCAGTGAGGCCAATGGAAAATTCCTAATTGTTTACATGTATGTACAATATAGTTGTCCACAAGAATTAAACGTAGTTGCATTTAATTTATTAATAATAAGAATTATTAACAGTACTTAATCTCTGGGTAATTAACCCTCTTGAATTATTATCAGCATTCTGGAAGTTTTCCTCTGCGTTTAACATCGACAACTACTGTAAAAATAAAGAGAACAACCGCTCAGGCAGAAAATATTTCCCATAACTTTAACAGATCACCAGATTTAGACCAAATATTGTGGGCGGAGGGGGTTTCGCCGTAAAGCAAGGATGAAGGCACTTAATTTTTAGAAGAGAGGCCAAGGTCGCGGGGTAAGAGTTAGTATTCGAGTATGTAATTCAAAGTGTTTTAATTCGATATGGACTAATCATGCTTGAAGAAATGAGGGTCAGTCATGGTCAAAGAGATCTGATTTTCAGAACAACTAGTAAAAGAACAATGACAAAGCACAAGGTCAGCTAAAAGAAGTTTGCTCCAGTTTGGGCCATTTTGTTAAAGATTTGAGAGTCAGGTAAAAACCATTTGTTTTTTTAAAAGTCAGTTGAAAAGTTAGGTCACAGGGCAGAATCAAATCTTTCGACCCTTAGAGCAGTTGCAGGGAGCCGGTTTTGCGCTCTCTGAGTTCTCCATGTTTATTATATTTTGTTACCTAAAGGCAAATTTGTTAATGAGAGGGAGCGACTTTTCGAACAAGGAACTCATTATTAGTCCATTTTTTTTTCTCTCTCTCAACAAATAAACAAAAATTAAAATCAAACCACCAAGTGATGAAAAGAAAGCATATCACCCTCCAGCAGACTTTTATTTATCTATCTATCTATTACCAGAAGCCTCAATCCCGTAAGGGGTGGCCACAAACAAATCGTCTCCATGTCGCCCTGTCCCCCGCCATTTCATTGCCCTGCTCCCTGCTCACACCCACCTCTCTCATATACCTCTCCAATCCATCCCATCATTGGCCTCCCCCTCCCCCTTCCCCCCCTCCACCTCACTCACATACATTCTTCTCGTCAGTCTTTCACTCTCCATCCTCTCCACATGGCCAAACCACCTCAATGTGTTTCTTCTAACGCTTCCTATCACATTCCCATCCACCCCACAATGCTCCTTCACTTCCTCATTTGTCAGTCTCTCTCTCCATGCATCTCCACATGCTCCTCTCAAATAACTCATTTCCACTGCTCTAACCCTTGACTTCTGTCCCTCCAACAAGGCCCAAGCTTCTCTTCCATACATTAGAGTTGGTATCACAGTACTGTCATGTATTAAGTTTTTCACTTCCATGCTCACTTCCCTGTTTCTTATCACTGTTTTCACGGAACAAGCAACCATTCCTCCTTGTTGTACCCCTTCAAGCTCTGCACCCTCTAAACTACCATCCTTACATATCACACTACCCAGGTACTTAAATGCACTCACATTTTCCATTTCCTCCTCATCCAACCTCACTGTACATTCACTGACTACACCTCTGTTGAAGACCATAACTTTACTCTTCCCTACATTCACCTTTAGATTCTGTTTCTTACACACTATCCCAAACTCATCCACCAAGCCTTGCAGCTCTCCTTCATCTTCACATTACAACACAGTTTCATCTGCAAACAACAGTACAGAAAATTTCCAAACATTGCCCTCTCTCACTAGGGCCGCTCCAACATCCACTGCCTTACCTTGTAACACTTTTATAACCTCACCCATATACAGATTCAACAACCATGAAGACATGACACATCTTTGTTTCAATCCAACCTTCAAATAGAAAAAAATTCACTCAGTTCACTATCCACATGCACTGCAGCCTTAGCACCCTCATACATACTCTTCACGGCAATCAAGAACTTCCCATCTACTCCATAATTCTTAATACTTTCCACAGTCCTTGTCTATCCACCCTGGCATATGCTTTCTCCAAATCCCTGAAGGCCATATACAACTCCTTTCCCTTCTCTAGAAACTTTTCCACTAAAGATCTAAGAATGAATATCTGATGTACACAACCTCTTCCCTTCCTACAACCTCCCTGTTCTTCTCCAACTAATTCCTCTGTTATTTCCTTAATTCTGTCAAGAAGTACCCTACCATATACTTTTCCCATTACACTCAGAAGACAAATGCCCCTATGATTACCAATCACTTCTTTTTCCCCCTTTTCCTTTGAACAGAGTAATAATTATACCTGACTTCCAATCCTCTGGGACTCTACCTTCCTCCCAGGCCAATCTGCACATCTTCCACATCTATTCTACTGCTATCTCTCCCCCATGCTTCAGCATTTCACCACACACTCCATCAATTCCTGGGGCTTTGCCCATTTTAACTTTCTTCATTGCTTCCACCACTTCCATCCTGCTGATTTCTTCTTCTTTCTCACATCCCTCTGTCTCCCAGCCATTCCCCAGCCACTTATACTTGCATTACTTTCATTCTCTATGTTCAGCAATTCCTTAAAGTGTTCTCTTCATCTGCTCACTTTTTCTCCCTTCTCAGCTAGTCATCTATCATTTTTATCTTTCACTCCCCAGCTAATTTCTTTATAACCCTGTCTAACTCTCTTTAACCCTTTCCAGAACATTTTCTTACTTTCCCTCCACTTTACACTCAAATTCCTTCCAAATTCCTCATCCACTCTCTTCTTATTGTCTCTTACTAATTTTTTCACCTCTCTCTCATCCTCTATGTATAACTCTCTTTCCCGTCTCTCAGTTTCTTCCACACCCCTGTTTCTCATCCACTTACTATACTGTATGCCTTTATCTTTTGTGTCAAAGCCTCTCTCAACTCTTCATTCCACCATGCTGTTCCCTACACCCCCTTTCGTCTTCTCTTCACTCCACACACCACCTCACATGCTGCAGACATTAAGATTAGCAAAATTTACTCGTCAACTGGGAAACATCGAGGGAAATAAACCAGTCCAGCAAGGGGTTTTCCCTTTCAGGTTTCCATATTGCTTTCTTTGACACCCTTGTCAAATCCGTTTGGATATGCGAGAACAGTCTTTGTTAAAGCATGAGGGGGAAATATGTACGTAAATGAACACTCTCAAGCACACAGAACGATAAACACGCACACACACACGCACACACACACGCACGCACGCGCGCACACAAAGCGAAGTTTTTAGTCGCTTCTTTACGTAAATGACCGAACTGTAAGCAAATGAGGGGTGGAGATTTTTTTTTTTTTTTAGAACGTTGTCAAAATATCACGGTCATATACAAAGGCCAACCTAAAAGAGTTTTGATCCGATTTTGCCTAAAATTTTGGAAGGGTGGAAAGCAGTCCAAGAACGAAGACAGTCGATTTTAAGAATAACCAAAGGTCAACTTAAACAGTTTTCATTCGATTTGATCCCAACCTGGTGGAAGGGTTGAAAGCAAGCCAGTAACGAAGGCAGTCGATTTTCAGACTGAAATCAAGCCAATAACGAAGGCAGTCGATTCTGAGGTTGAAGCCAAGCCAATAACGAAGGCAGTCGAATTTGAGACCATCCAGTCAAAGGTCAAGAACACAGGGTAAGGTAAAAGTGCAACCCGTGTGTGTATGCTGAACAAAAAAATACATTTGTTTTGCTGTGATTTCGGCCAGTGTTGGTGAGAGGGTTTTTAATCGGTCAAGGGATTGACCTATTGCTTCTGATAACAATGCCTTATGTCAGGATCATCTTATACAGTTTATAGAGGAAGTGCTCAGGTCAAGCCTGGGGTGAAGGGATTCGATTTTGAGAATAACCTATTAAAGATCAAGATCATAAAGTAAGATCAAAGCTTGTCCTGTGTGTGTGTGTGTGTGTGTGTGTGTGTGTGTGTGTGTGTGTTGACAGTATAGCTCAAACAGTTTTGGTCCGATTGTAAACAAAACTTGGTGGAAAGGTTAAGATATGGCAAAAAAGAAGTCTGTGGTAGTGTATTTACTTAATGTTTGTCGGCATCTGTTGCACTTTTCTGCACTATTGTAGTCTAATTTATTCCTGCTACTAGAAGAACATCATTTTCATCTTAATCAAGACTCTTCAAACTGAACGTTAGCTAAAGCCTTTACTTATCTTTCCACTATTATAGGCGTTCCTAAGCTAAATGAATACATTTGATGGTAGCTTGTAAAAGGTAAATATCAAAATCGGCCCATAATTTCTCTCGATTTTACTGACTCATTGTACAACTTTCTCAGTAACTCAAATTTTTTCCTTGTACCAAAATTTTCCGTCACATATCAGTAACAACCGGGATCCAACTTCATGTCGAAATCAACTATGGGCTGAAACTGAAATCATCATCATCACCATCTTGCCTCCAAAGATTGAGTGAAAAGTGAAATGATGCCAAGAAACAAGTACAGTCGCGTTCATAAGTATGGAAATGCATATAATCGTGTTGTCTGTTGTATGGTTCAGTGCTGGTCGGATATGAAACTACTTCACCACCAACTGGTCCACTTGTCTTCAGCGCATCCGGCAGTAAGAGGAAAAGTTACCTTTTACGTCAGTAGACAGTGCGATCACATGTGTATCCTTTCTCATGAACGCGATTGTATAAACGAATTACACGCGGGAGCTTCATAGCCTATACCCTTTGGTGGGGTTTGATGTGGGAGGGTGGTTTTGTGTTGTGCAATGTGAGACTGGTGTGCTGTGGTGGAATGTGATTTTGTGTGGTGCAGTGTGAGACGATGGTGTGGTGTAGTGTGGTGTGGTGTGGGAAGGTGATTTTGTGTGGTGCAGTGTCAGACGATGGTGTGGTGTAATGTGGTGTAGTGTGCTGTAGGAAGGTGGTTTTGTGTGGTGCAGTGTGAGACGATGTATGGTGTGGTGTAGTGTGTTGTGGGAAGGGGATTTTGTGTGGTGCAATGAGACTATGGAGTGGTGTGGTGTGGTGTGGTGTGGTGTGGGATGGTGATTTTTTGTGGTGCAATGCGAGTCGATGGAGTGGTTAGGTGCCGTGTATTGTGGTGTGGTGTGGTGTTGGAAGATGATTCTGTGTGGTGCAGTGTGAGACGATGGTGTGATGTAGTGTGGTTGGGTGGGGTTTCGCTAAAGTCAATACAGAATAAGGGAGTAAACCACCTTGTGTCCAAAAATCGTTAGTGAGAATTAGGCCAGAGCCATTCCTACCAATGACCCCACATCTATGAAAAAAAAATCCTGTTCACCGGCTGTTACGTTGGGGACCTCGATGTAAGTTCCATGGTTGTCAGTCATATTCAAGGGTAAGACTGGAGTTCATCGGTAACTGTCTCGCTCAGTGATCGTTATTTAGCTCATAGGCATTCTTCCAAACCATCTTTTAACTCATTATTTTTCCCAACTAAACATTGCCTCGTCTCTAGAAGCACTTACATTTCCTCAGCAAGCTCCTCCTCCTCTCCTGCTCTTCCTCCTTTCCACCTCCTCCTCCTCCTCCCCAGCTTATTGACCCTCTCTCTCTCTCTCTCTCTCTCTCTCTCTCTCTCTGACTATGGTGTTAGTATTTCTGTAAATGTTAAATCCTTACCTCTATGTTGGGTCAGTGTAAGCTACCCATGTATAGAAATGTGATTCTCTCTCTCTCTCCCTTTTTTTTCTCTCCCCCCCCCCTCTCTCTCTCTCTCTGCAACATTGCCAGTATAGTGGTTATATTGCACGACCACGCCTCGTAATGTTGCAGCTCCTGTGAAACTCGGGAGGCATTTTTAATCTTTCGAAGCAAACTTGTGTCGTTTTTCCTCTGTCGGTTTTTCGGAAGGTGGTCTTGCGAAAGTTTACCCTCCGGCATCCTTCAACAAAGTCAATGGGTAACCAGAGTGAGTTCGAGGGCCGTGCTCTGAGTGGGCTTGGGGATTTGGTAACAGTTTTTCTTTTGTGATTTACTATGCACATTTCACAGCGGTGTCCTCTTGTATGTTATTGATGCAAGCGATGTTAATATTACAGCGATTTAAACAACATACAAAACAATATTAATGAATAATGTGGGGCGGGCGGTGGCTGAATTGGTAGATAGGTGGCCTGCAATCCTAATGGGCCCAGGTTCGAATCATGGCTGGGGTAGGGAACAGCTTAAGGATTTGAAATTCATAAAGCGGGCTTTACTGATCTACCAGAGGACATGCCGATATATCGTAAAAATAACTTCGCTAACACCAATACACCAGTCAGGTATGTGACAGCCCTAGTATGTATTCAATATAGACGGTGGATATTAGCAAAGAAATGGTAACATATAGAGGTGTACGGTATGTAGGAGGACTACTGGGCCTCGGGAGCAGGCTATGAAGCCTATGACCAGAGTCGGACACGTAAAAAAAATCGATAAGCAGCATGCTTAGAAACCTCTGATGCCACCTAAAATTCAGCATTTTATTTCAACTGCCTTCTTCACTATTTACCCCAGTCCTCCTTTTCCATCAATCTGCAGATTCAAAGAGTAACCAAAGCGAACTAATTCCTTCAATCTAATGACAAGTTTATCATTTATTTCTTGCTCTCTCCAGACTATTCCAAAAAGTTCTGGTAAAACCTTTCCAGATGGAAAGGTTACATATAGCTTTTATATACATGTTTATTATAAGAGACCTCCAAAAAGATGCATAAAATCGTATGAAGGAAAGAAGAACAAATAAATAAACCATATCACCGGACGGGAGTGATGTAAAGCACCAAGAATTGGCCTTATGAGATCGCAAGGAGAATTATTAATGCTCTCAGTCCCCTATGCTTACTCTTGGCACAAAAAATTCGTAAATAAAGTACTGAAGTTCTTCCAAATCACAGTATCGTTTATGGTGACATTATTAAAACTATCGGGGACTTATACTCTCAACTGAATAAAATCATCGGCATTCCCAAACTTACTTATTTTCAAGTGAATAAAATCATCTGGTGGCAGCTGTAGTGAAATATGAGATATCCCATGACCTTGAGGGAGCTAAGCACGCATGGTCGCAGCCGCTGACATCCATCCTTTACCTGTTCAGTCCCATAACGCGTTTTCATATATTCTTGTTCCTTCCAGAAGAGTTTATTTGGCTAAGGGGGACTTTTCTTTCGGAGCGAACATGCGTAATCTCAATAGACGCCTTCGCTACTACGGATCTTCCCTATGTTTTATAAGTTGATGTATATATAGCATCTCTTGTGAAATCTGCTTCCAAGAGATTGGGTGTGCTAAGCCGATTCCGAACTTTCTTTACCTCTGCACAGTTGTTGACCTTGTACACGGGTTTTATTCACCCGTGTATGGAGTACAACTCTCATGTGTGGGGAGGCTCCCCACATGCAGCTCATCTCAATAGGGTGGAGTCAAAGGCCTTTCGTCTCATTAACTCTCCTCCTCTTATTGATCCCCTTCAACCTTTGTCTCTTCGCCGCACTGTTGCATCTTTATCTCTCTTCTATCGCTACTTCAATGGTCACTGTTCCTCTGAACTGTCTGCTTGCATCCCTCTACCTGTACGACGGGCACGTAGTACCCGTCTAGCAACAAACTCTCATCTCTTTTCTGTCCAACTCTCTAATGCAAGAGTTAACCGTTACTCCCAGTCCTTCATTTATGCAACTGGTCAACTCTGGAACTGTCTCCCTCTGTCTGTATTTCCTACTTCCTATGATCTCCAGTCTTTCAAATGCAGTGTGTCCAGGCATCTGGAAATGAACGGATCTTGAATTTGGCTCTCTTTTGTATTGTTTTTGCTTTTTCTTGGAAGGAACAGTATGCAGGCCTGTGGCCTTTGGTTTCTTCTTCCTTGCATTAAAAAAAAAAAAAAT
>JAGKTI010037149.1:0-10947 GCA_018397915.1 Birgus latro
GGCAATAGCATCATTTGTCTTTAACCCCCCCCCCCAAAAAAAAAGTCGTCAGTCATCGCATAATGAGTTAAGTCAGCAGGGTTGTTAATCCTTATTTCACTGGATTACATTTCATAACACAAACATTTTTTTTCTCTCTCACTCTTGTTTGTACTTTGTCTTACAGCCTTAGTTAGCATTCTTAGAAGATCTTTGAGCATATCGAATACATACCAGTCACATCAAAATTTCCTGAAAGTACTAAGTTGTTTGTGTAAGAAATTCAACAAAGGAATGATTTTAGAGAAGTAAAAACTATATTTCTTAATTTTACCAGAATGCTGAAAAAATTATTATGGCCATGACATTTGTGTGTGAACATATACGGTACGAAAATACTATATTATCATGAATTTTAAAAAGTGACAGGTGGGGCCTTGAAAGGTTGCTAAAACATGGGGTAAATTAAATTCGTATTTGTCATTATGATCCGACATAAGAACGACGTAGGAACAATTGTGCAAGCATTTTTTTTTTTTTTTTTTTTTGAGTAGGGGGAGGCATGGAACTATTGGCAGATTATATATTGTTCCTATGAAAAAGTATGAAAATGCTCGAATGGGGGGATTTATCTCTTTTTTTTCCTAGAGTCTGATTGCCAAGATGCCGAGAAAGTAAAGACTTCAAATTTTAGCTTAATTTATTCCAGCTCAATGACTTACTTGCCTCACTAACTCCGATTGACTCATGTGACAAAGTGTGGAAAAGTCTGACAGGTTTGTTTTCATAATGGCTAGTTAGTAACACACACATACACACACACAACACAAACATCAACCCTTCCTTTTTTAGTTAACTCCAATGACAAACTATGAACCAGCTCGAGCGTAAAACAAGCCAGGAGCTCTGTATGTTCCCACGCGAGGATCAGCATCGCGTAACATCTCACTCTCTCGGGATGGGTGGGTAAGATTGATAGGGTGCGTTCCCCGGAAAGTCGTCCCGTAGCTGCGAACAGAAATTGATGGGGGTGTTGCGGTGGAGCCAGGCGCAGGAGGGGGAAGGGTGGTGGTTTACAGCTTGGGTTACTGAGCAAACGTTTGGTCGCGAGGTGAGCGTGTCTCGGGCCCCACGTTCCGTATTTACAAACTTTTTTTTTTTTTTTAAATAAGATCCGTATTTACGAACATTTTTGAGGTAAGGTACTTATTTACAAACTTTTTTTGATATTCTCCGTATTTGCAAATGTTTTTCAGATTAGCTCCGTATTTACAAACATTTTCAGGTAAGCTCCTTATTTACAATTTTTTAAAGGTAAGTTCTGTATTTAAAAACGTTTTTTGAGACAAGCCTCGTACTTACAAATGTTCTTGGACTAAACCCCCTCACTACGAGGACGTGCTGATACTTGGCCGCTTCAATCAGGTGACGTGATTAACTAATTCTAAATACTTCAAGACGATTCTATTACTGAAGACCTTTAGCGGTGAAATTATTAAAGAAAACTACATATAAACCCTACCGTTCTATAAGTCTTTCCTCATATAAATCAAAGTGTCTTGTGATAACATGAATAAAACAGAAAATACGTCATTGAAGTGAAGGAGTTAATTCTTCCTGCCACCGGCCAATGCTTAGCGTGGGAGAGATACGTCACGGCAAATAAATACATCATTGGTGTCAACTGGAAAATGACAATAATTCGACGTCCTTAGTGTAATTTCGGTACCCTTGGATAAATTACTAGGGTTAGGATGGACTTTACGAACTGAAGGGCTTATATATAGCGTCTATGCACCACTCAAAAGCGATTTTTTTTCCCCGAAGTTTTAGTGCCTTCGTTCGGTGCCAGTCGGATTATGATGAAAAACGTGTTGATCACAGTGAAGGTTTTTTAAGACCCTGTATATGCAGTCAAAAGGACTACTATCTTCCCAATTTTATTTGAAGAAAATTTACAGCCGCCTGAATGCAATGAAAACCCCTTTACTACTAGTGCGTTTTCAGATGGTTATATTTTTCCGCAATATATTCGTCAAACTTTGGAAAGATATTTGTGTCTCTATCTGAACATCTCCCAGATCCTCCGCTGATACTGTCAACACGCCGGGTGAGGGACGAGGGTAGAGCAAACACATGAATAAGCAGAGGTCGATGACAGTATAATTCACTGTTGTAAGTACGAACACCAAGATTTGTGATGGTACTTAGTGTAAGACAGGGAAGACCTCACTTAAGGCGACGCGTAAGAAGAAGGCTTGTGATTTATACCTATCAACCGCACGAGGGTCATGTAGGAAAGCAATCAATTATTTGCTGAATCCCAATCTTCCCCTAAAATACAACCAGCACTAGTAGGTTTAAATCCAGATCAGTGCTGAAAAGGAATGCCTTCATGTGGTGGCACCGATATAACTGGATGGGAGCGCTGCCTGGTTATACAAACATCCCTCAACTCCCTCCGAATCCCCCGAAAGGAGGGTGGTAGACCGCCAGAGAAGGGCTACTTCAGCCTGCACTCCACAGGGCTCATGGTTTAGATAAGCCTGAGGTTATTATTATTACTACTATTACTACTACTACCGGTACCACTATTACTTCCAGGTCCCCATTTGTACTGCTGGTTGCACAGGGACAAGGGGGACACAAACTTTGCCTGAGAGTGGTCTATGTCCCAGCACAGACCACGAAGATCCTAACATAAAATCTGTCTGTGTTTCTGTCAATAGGAAATCTTAATCCTGCAGGGAGTGACCACGTACAAACTGCCTGCATGTCGCCCTGTCTGCACCCATCAGACAACACTCCCTCCACCTGACACCACCCTCACTCATCTCTCCTCCGCTCCTTGCCTATACTCATATACACTCTCCTGGTCAATCTCTCACTCTCCATTCGTTCTACATGACCAAACCGTCTAATGTACTCCTCCGAACACTTTCCAGCACGTCAGTATCAACACAAGCCTCTCAGACTTCCTCATTTGTTTGCGTCCCCCACGTGATTTTCACATGCTCCTCTCAGATAACTCATTTCTACTCCTCTCAGTCTTCACTCGCGTCCTTCCAACAGGGGACATAAAAATCAACACACAAAATAAATCGGCCACAACTCCAACTTCGGTATACATGTAAGTCCACCCGCCCACCTACACCCACTGTAGACCACCCTCACACCTACGCTAATAAAAAACATACCAGGTACACAACTCTCATGCCCACGCCCACACCATCATCCTTCCAAGTTCTGTAAGCCCACCCGCCCAAAACACCCACTACAGCCCCCACCCCCCTCACGCCTATACTACTACTACTAATATTACCATTACCACCACCAGTAATAATAATAATAATAATAATAATAATAATAATAATAATAATAATAATAATCAAACATACCATACACACAACTTTCACACCCACGTCCAAATCATCCTCCCTCCATGAACTATAATTACTTCCCCCTCCCACCCACACCCACTAAATCCACCCTCACACCTACGCTAATAAAAAACGTACCACATACACAACTCCAACGCCCATACTCACACCCTGCATGTAAGCTCACCCGCCCACCTTCACCCAGTGGCGAAGCGTCTGTTGTCTACACCCATCAGCATATTTTCCCTGGATCTTTGCAGTCCATCGACGTTAACTTATGCTCCGTCCAATGGGTGGAAAAAAAAAGTAAAAGAAAAAGACTATAATACATGCAAAGTGTTATGAGGAGTACAAAGAGTAGAAATAATGTATGCCCGACACTGGTAACGCTCACTAAGCTTTCCTCGTAACACATTAAAATTCTCCAGCCAGTGGTATGGGATGTGCAATATGTAGACCACTCTCTATATATGTACACAAACTAAGGAAAAAATATACATCGTCTCATCGGCTTCACCCTCTTACCCACTATTACGAAGGATCAAGAATATGAAGACTGTGCCAAGACTGCCCATTAAATATAAACCACACACTCATTCACCCATCACTCAACTCTCTGACATTCCATTGCACACAAGACATCCATTTACGACCACACTATACTCTGCCCACTTTAGCCTTGCCTACAACAGCTATCTCTCCATCCTGAATGCAGAGATGTAAGAAACGAATACAAAAAGTACAAAGGAAAGCAAAACATCAATAGATCGGATGGTCCTCTCAAGGCTGTTTGTTACAGAGAAGGGTATGACTATATCTTCTTCTATGGACTTAAGAGAAAAATGTTACAGCAAGAAGGCTCCCCTCCTCTCATCAAAATGGATACCCCCCCCCTACCTCGCCAACCACACAAGATTATGATGTTAATGTTGAAAAGTGCAGTGGGTAGGATGAAGAAGCAAAGTTTTATTGTCTTATTCTGCCAAGTGATATCCGGGAAGTACGGTGCTAAACGAAGAAAATCTCTAACAAGCAAAGGTAGTCACACTGTCCCATAAGAACACGGACTCAGACATAAACAGATATGCACCAATCTATACATACGCACACACGCACTCATTGGTATTCATACTCATATTATTCAATTATGTATGCAAAAGAGAAAGAATTATACACAAAGAGAAACATTCCGGCATTTTTACACACACACACATACACACACACACACACACACAAACACACACACACACACACACACACACACATATACACACACAAAAAAAAACACACACACACAAACCAATACTCCTACCATATGCCTACCTACCATCCTATAGCCACATATTTTCCACCCACACCCACGACCTCCGCTGGCCACCCCGGGTCAAAGGTCACCACACTCACCTACACCCACCACACTCGGCTTAAGTCACCCATCTACATCCTATTATGGCAGGGGAGAGAATGGGGGAGAGTACACCCACCTACACCTTTTGTTGAGGGTCAGGGGGGTCAACACTGCTACACCCACTACTGCTAATACCAGTAGTGCACAATACATACATACATACACACACACACACACACACACACACACACACACACACACACACACACGAACAGTCATATCCAAAACGACAAAAACATCATAAAACACGCACATGAATGCACTTACACACAAACTCACACATGAACACAGTCACATGAAAACTTTCCTTGCATCATACAGAAGTTACTAAATTCTAAGGATTTCTCTCTTATCGTTTGCCGTAAAACACCCATTACAGTGATATGCTTGTTTATTTATTTATTTGTCCAACCTTCTGCCTATCTATATGTCTATCTGCCTATCTCTGTTTATTCGTCTGTCTGTCTGTCTGTCTATCTATATCTATTTATCTGTCTATCTGGTATTTGGCTATCTATTTACCTAAGAATTTAAGTAGCTGAAGTATGTAGTTATCAATTTTTACCAGTTTATGTCCTTATCTTCTCGTCTGTCTATCTGTCAGTCTATTTAAATGGTTATCTTCTCGTCTGTCTACCTACCTGTCTGCCTCTCTGTCTGTCTGCCTTCACATCCATCTTTCATCTGCACTTGCCACTAAGGAAAGATCACAAGGCAGGCTTATCCTGGTTCACTTAAATCTTCTACTCAGTGTATTCTTGACTGTCTCCTAATCCACGTTCTTACATTAACTCAAAACAATTCTACTTAATAACCCCTTCACTGTGAGGCCCTATATTATTTGTGTTCTTCCCACAAATGCAAGTACTGTACAATGCCAGAATATGATAGCAAGCAACGTTTTTAGTCGAACAATTTTGGAACCTTTAACAATATTCTAATACCTGTACGTAAGTTGGCTCCCAAAACAGCAATACTAGATTTCAAAAGTCATGGCGCACAATCTATCTTTTTTTTTTTTTTTTATCATAATGAGCTGAATCGATAGTTATTTCTGTCACCGTACAGTCAAATACTAAAGTCTTCCCCGCCTCTTTTTCACTACTGGATTCACAAATGCTTGAATGAAATGTAAAAGGCAAAGGTGCATAGTATCACCCACAAAGAAATGATAAGCATCCAAGTTCACTACATCACAGTCAAGCGTCTATTTATTCAGCCATGAAACTAAGGCAAGAGAGGTGAACAGACTTAAGTATTCGAATTACATACACAGAGACAAACAAGCAAGCCGAGCAACAAATCAACACCCGACAACTCCAAGCGCACTTCACTGAGCAAGAACGGGGTAAGCAACTACAGCGTTAAAACTGATGTATGTTTTTCCGTCCTTGCGTTGCGTGTCTACCATAATCGCCCAACCCACCAACTGCTACGACACTCAGAATTTCAACCTCAGCTCTCCTCCTTCAGTTCACTATATTTCCAGCCACTCACAACGAGCATTTAGTTTTCTGTTTCACCACCTTGGC
Organism: Birgus latro; assembly: GCA_018397915.1. NCBI lineage: Eukaryota > Metazoa > Arthropoda > Malacostraca > Decapoda > Coenobitidae > Birgus > Birgus latro. Next base: position 6,300 of record JAGKTI010037149.1, read on the forward strand.
ACGATACCTGGCATTTTTTTGTTCTTACAATTTCAAAACCAATTCATACACCTTACGAATGCTTACACCAGCGGACAGGGTAGATATTGCCTTCATTCTCTCTGACAAGGAGAGTATATTTTCACCCCGGTTTGCTTGTTTGTTTCTTCATTTGCTTGTCTGTTAGCAGGATTACTAAAAAACAGGAACAGAGATTTGGACCAAATTTGGTGGGTAAATAGCCCATGTCCCAAGGAACAACTGATCAACTTTTGGGACCGATCCGGATCGTTTTACAGATTCTGGAACCGGAATTACGTTGCCCTTGTCGAAGAGATGCGCTCCACTGAATGCCCCTCTAGCTAACCTCTTTTACTACTGGAGGCCTCTCATTGGCTGAAACTATTTGCCAGGGAGTAGACAGAACAGATTTTAAAAGCCATCGTCCTGAAGGGATCATGTGGATTATTTGACGAAGTGGACCTCATATCCATTTATACACCATTATTTCATCGCGAGAAGAAGAAAAAGACAACGCAAAATATTCAGTCTTCACAATGGTCTTCATATCAGCGTGGTACGATCATTAACCCCTCAGCAAGAGAACGATATTTCAGATTGTTCTAGCTAATGTCATACAATTTAATTCAGCTGAGGAGACTCCACTCAGAGAGAAGCAGTTGATGACGGATATGATTAATTCGACAAATCTCTCGCAAGCTGAATAAAATCGTCTGATGGTAGCAAGAAAAAATAAAAATTACAATTACACTCAACCTCAGTAGTCCTCTCGTGGTGGAGTTTAAAATAATTTCAACTAACCTCTCTCCCTCTCGCTCTCTCAGCTAATCGATTTTATTCACCTTAAGGAAGAAAACAACAAGCAATACTCGTTAACCTCTTCATCACTACGACCTTCTAGTTTACTGTTGCCACATCTGAACTATTTTATTTTAATTAAGAGAGACCCTCAGTGCGACGTAAAAAAAAAAAAAAAAGCAGAAAATCCATCTATTACTTTCTCGAGGCCTGTAGAAGCAAAGATAGAAAGAAAAGGATGCAAGAAAGAAAAGGAATAAGAAAAAATAGCAGACAATCCACCTATTACTTTTTCGAGGCCTGTAGAAGCAAAGGTAGAATGGCTCTCCCAACATGCATTTAGAGAAGCCCCCCAGGATCACGGTACAGGACCCCAAACTATTTATCAAGATAGGCGAGGAGGCTGTGTGAGTGATTAGCGATAAGACACGCAGGGGTAATATATGTACAACTCTCCCCCCTTCCCAACACACACACACACACTCTCTCTCTCTCTCTCTCACACACACACACAGACACACACACACACACACACACCTATCCACGTCAGACAAAATACTGGTTTCCCTCATTACTATCCATCCAACAGTACAATTGAAAACCTGAATATACTCGTAACACAGACCTCTGAGAAATTTATTGGGCATCAAATTTAGGGTCGTATTTTAAGTAGTTTTGAAGATTTCCTAGCACCTCCTCCATAGCGATTTACCTTAAACATTACACTTCAACATCCTTTTGTATGTTACTGATGCACTATGTCAAAGTAATGCTTAAGAAAGTAGAGGCATGACACGCAAAATTAATCGCTGAGAAAGGGGCACTACGAATCCTCCTACACCACTCAGAGTACGACCATAATTCTTCAACTTCCTGACGCGCCACCCACCACACATGCCATCGATGCAAAAGGCAATTTAAGAGGTGGGGTACGGAGGCCATGGGGACGGAGGAAGCGTCTGGATGTACTGCCATGAGGAAATGTTAGCTGATATCCCTCAGCTAGCATTGTGTCCTACAGCTTCCATATTCCTCATTCCTCCGCTAATGACAGAGCATTCTTCGTTACACGAGTGTTTTACTGTGTGCTTCAGTCAACTGTCGTATAAAAGTAACTTATATAACAACCTTCAACGCCACAACAGGCAGGGAATTATAGGCGAACTGTTGTTGACGGCTGTATTTTGTGGGAGGTTATGGTGTCTTATTCTCTTGTGGGAGGTTATGGTGTCTTATTCTCTTGTGGGAAGTTATGGTGTCTTATTCTTCTGCCCGTCCAGCTGTGTTTACCTATCCTTACGATGTATCCTTAAGTGGAGAAATAGTATGATGACAATATAATGTGCTTTTATTTTTTGTGATAATCTATAATTTCATAATGCTTAATTGGTAACAGCCTTTTTTATATTACCACCTTAAAAGAGTAGGAAACAGAGGTTAGGGTACCGCAATCCACAACATTTAAGGGTTTCGAACAGTGGAATGTTGACAGAAGGGAGATGAGATTATGCCCTGGCTGGGGAAGGGACAGCGAGGGCATACATTTCGTTGAGGCAGTCTTAACATGGTCTTAACATTGCATAAGCAAACCTCCTACTAATGATGGCCCTAACATACAATCATTCTGGAGGGCAATGTATTAGTGCTCAAATGATGAGACAAGTAAAGGTATGTGACACCATCTTTTGCGTTCAGGAGGAATGCTGGACATCAGAGGACGGACTGTCCAGTCGAACAGGCAAAAAAAGAAAATAAACACAAGACAACCAGGCACCTCGTTAAAAATAACATCCACATTCCACAACGAAACCGAAGACAAGTTAATTTTACAGTGCCTGCATTTTCTCTTAACCAACGTGGGTAAATCATTTTCTCGAAGACAACAGCGTAGGAGTTAGTGGGCAATACTTGTGTTAACTCAGGCGGACAGCTACTTCCCCGCGGAACACAGGCCTGGCACGCACCACTAGCCACACAACACCACCACCAGCGCCTCCCTCACCTGTAAACACATGCCAGGCAGGTAGGCAGGGGTTGGCCACATAGCGAAAAGGGAAGGGAGAGGGGGGGGGGAGGGGGAAAGGGGGGGAAAAAAGGGGGAGGGAGGAGGGAAGGGGGGGCAAAGAGGGGGAGTGAGGGAAGGATGCAGAAGTGAGGAAGAAAGAAGGGAACGGAAAAGAAGGTGAAGGGGAAAGAAAGAAGGAAGAAGATGTGAGGGGGAAAGAGAGGAAAAGAGAAGGAAGAGGTAAAAGAGAGAAAGAAGACGTAAAGGAGAGAGACAGGGGAAAGGAAGAGGAGGTAAAGGGGAGAGAGAGGGGGGAGGGGGAAAGGAAAGGAGGTGAGGAGATGGATGAGAGAAACTGGCTAAGTGTAAGGGAAGATGGGTTAAAAATGGGACGGAGAATGGGAAATCAGTGAGAATGAGTAGGTGTGCGAGATGGATGGGAGAGGGTGGATGGGTGAGTGGGAAGATGACTTATAATGGTACGGAATGGGAGGTCAATGCATGAAAGTGGGACTGGTTCGTGGGTGAGAGGACGATGAGTTAAAAATGGGTGGATGCATGGGAAATTATTCTAAAATGAAAAAAGAAAGAGGGAAATTAGTAAAAGGTGTCAAGTCGATGAGTGGGAAGATGGGTTAAGAGTGAAAGAATTGGGAAAGTGGGAATGATAAACAATGATTGGGGTAATAAGTTAAAAAATATATATATATTTATTAGAGTAAGAAGGAGCAGAGTCGAGTGGAAATATAAGTTTAAAACAGGGGAGAAAATAAGATCTATTGAGTTGTATGAGTGAGAACTAAGTAGGGAAGATCAATGACGGTGGGTAGAGAGAGAACAGAGAGCATTGGGAGATCGTGACAGTGGGTAGGGAGAGAATTAAGGGGTTAGGAAAATAAGTGACAGTGGGAAGGGAGAGATATGAGGAGATGTGTCAAAAACTGAGGGACACGAAGAAAAATGAAAATGGGAAGGGCGAAAACTGATTAGTTCAAAACAGTGATTGAAAGGTCAGCGAGGAGGGAAGGAATGGAACTGAGTGAGCAGCGAAATTATTAATGGAAGTGAGAGATCAGTGGCAGTCTACAGCAGGTGAGATGCCTGGGAGATGGGATGAAAAATTGTTTTGGGGTTGCAAGGAATGAAGCAAAAATTTCGTCATCGTGTTGAATGAGGTTAAAACTGCCTGACCAGCACTTAACCAGGGATCAGCAAAACAAACTGCACAACTTACGGCCGACTAGATTTCAAGGCGTGAGTGTCATGGCAAAAAGAAGTCGTATGTACTTCAGTACAATAACGTGTGTGTGTGTGTGTGTGTGTGTGTGTGTGTGTGTGTGTTTTCATATGATATCCAAAAAATTTCATTCAGCTTGGAAGACATATTTCATTTTTTAGACTGAAGGGGGATAGACAGGGCCTTCATAAACGCCTTCAATATTAAACGACATTCCTGAATAGAATATAATGGCCAGCTGACTCAGGACTGATCTCAAATAATCAAGAGGTTAATGAAAGCAACACCTGACTCCTCTAGTCTGTAAAATTTTCCCAAATACACTAAAATCGATTATCAGCAGCACAAATAAAATAAGTAAAAGCGGCCTCGAGCTGAGAAGGGCCAAAATAGCTTCGAAGAGAGATTGCCAAAACAAAAATGCATGGCTTACGGCCGATTGGATTGCGAGACGTGAGCGCCGAGGCAAAAAATAGTTTAAGCTTTCTCGAAGGGGTCAAATGCGCGGGATTAGCATTGCAGATGGAACCCAAACGAGTCATAAATCCGTGTTGCAGTGGGGTCTACGGCTATCGTCGGGGGAGAGAGAGAGAGAGACGCTGGTGATG
>JAGKTI010037150.1:0-10947 GCA_018397915.1 Birgus latro
CATGCCTCAGTATATCGGGGGGGGTTACCCCTTATTTAGTGGTAGGGGGGGTCAGCGTCGGAAGGGTTGGACCTAAAATTTCAAATGGGCATAAAATCGTTCATTTTCACCTGATTTACTCCAAATATGATGCGTGAAATCATTGACTAGATATCCTGTTGTGTTTATACGTCAGCACTAAAATGACTGCCGGGGACGGGTTTGCTTTGTCGAGGCACCCCTTGTTGTTTTCAGTTTGTCCATCTGTCTGTGTATCTGTTAGCACGGTAACGTCGTAACCGCTCAAGACATCATCACAAAATTTTACAGGTGTGTAGTAGGAATGAAAGTCCCATACGAGTTCGAAATTGGTGAGTGTTGGTCAAGGTCTGTGTGTCTGTTAGCACGATAACTTCGCAGTCGCTCAAGATATGATCACAAAATTTTGCAGGTTTAGTAGGGATGAAAATCTCCTACGAGTTCGAAATTGTTGAAAGTAGGTCAAGGTAAAGGTCATATTCTAAGCCGCGCTAGATATGTATTGGCTCTCGGCAGGTGTGATTCCTCTCTTGGGGGGACGTCTGGTTATTATTATTATCATTGTTATTATTATTATTATTGTTGTTGTTTTTGTTTTATTGTATTATTATTATTATTAGTAGTAGTAGTATATTGTATTTATTATTATTATTATTATTATTATTATTATTATTATTATTATTATTGTTATTACTGTATTGTTATTATTATTAGTATTATTTTAATTAATATTATTGAAAGACGTACAGCAATAATAATTTTAATGAACAGTTTTGTCTTTTACTGCCGAAAAAATATTCTGAGAGCTGTTTTAATCACCTCGACGGTTATCACCTGTAAGTATGCAAAATCATAACACTGAGTATTTTTCAGGTAAGATGGCGAGATTGCCGTGGGTGCCTCTGCTGTTGATATTGGTGTGGCCGGAGTGCCTTGTGGTCCAGGTGGCGGCACAAAGGGAAGGCGCTGCCGCTCCTCTTGACCTCGACCGACCCATCGACCATCCTCATCCATGGACTGAACTGTCAGGAGATAAGTCGGATCCAGCCTCCCATCCCACTCACGCCGATGGAGACCAGCTGCGAGATGGAGAGAGGGAGAGAGGATTGAAGGAATTGGCAGAGAGTGAAAGGGACTCACTGAGACTAATGGAGAGAGGGAGGAAGGAGACCGATTTTGAAAGAGAAAGGAGAAGAAAAATGGAGGTTGCAGTGGAGAGAGAAAGAGATGGAAGAGCTCTTGCAGAATTTGATGGGAGAGGATCAAGCATTTCCAGCATGGAGATGGAACGGGAGAGGGAAAGAGACAGGAAAGAGGAGATAGCAAGGGAAATTGAGAAGGCAGAACAGAGGAAGAGAGAAATATTACTGGAACACGAAGTAACTGTCCAGCACGGTACCAGCAACAGGGGCAAAAGACGAGATGGAGATAGTGACAGTAGCCACATTAGTTTACAGAGACAACGGGACAGAGCACTGCGCGGTGGAGACAGTTTGAGGGACAGTGAGAGAGAGGGATGGAGGGAAGACGGTACAAGGAACAGAGACGCCTGGAGAGACGAGAGTCACAGAGGGGTGAGCCATCTGACAGAGCATGAGAGGCAGTATCACATCCAGACCAACCACAGGAAGGAGCCTATACTCATATTGGAGCAAGTGACTGTCACCCCCCGCCCAGGAAGACACTCAGGCGATTGGCACCAGGATTTGGACCTTCAAGGACGACCAGTGTGGCATGGGTCCGCTGGTCAGCCACAATATGGTTCCCGGCCTTTGCCCCACCAGGATGACTGGCCTCTACAGGACTCTCGCCGCCCAGATCGCCCATTGGTCTTGCCACATTCCACCACCACGTTGGACCGTCGGCCTGACCGTCCTGACACCTACCCCTCCAAGTATGATGAGGTTCATCTAACAGTGCGAGATCCTACCACTGGGCCCCACCTGCCTCCGGTAGATGCCCATGGTGATTCTTACACGTTCCCAGTGGCCGGGGTAGTGCCAGGTCCTCCGTCTCCCCCATCCCCACCACCACCCCCAACCATTGCTCTGGGTGAAGTGGAGGCAGCCAGTGCCCATGCAGCATTGAGCCATGCACTTCATGCTCAAGCAGTACAGGCAGGGAGGTTGAAGCAGGTTGTTGCTGCCCACATAGTAGGGCAAGCTGCCCAGCAGGCTCTAGCACAGCAATTGTTGGCACAGCAAGTGGCAGCAGGCGCTGCCGCCACACGCCTGAAAGGAGCCAGGCTGCAGCAGGCTGCAGCAGTGGGACAAGTCAAGGCTGCCTTAAAAAACAAACTCAAGAGGAAATTAAAGGACCGTTTGCAGACGTTGATCCAGAAGGAGGCGACGGGCAGCAAGACTCTTGGGACTCAGGTTGGGGTGGTGTTGCAGCCGGCCCTCGTCATGGGACCCACACACAGCCTCAGAGACGATCTGTTCCACAGGCTGGTTCTGCTGAAGTAAGTTGTCAGACTTTCTGTGGAATGAATAAACTGCAGGAGGTTCTTGGAAGATGTCGTCTAACTTAGATTTTGCTTACCATGTGTTTGCGTATTTGTTTGGATAGCGTAGCTTTGGATAGTGAAGAGATATTTGCAAGACATTATGGTATACGGTAAATAAGTCTCGTTGGTAGGACCCAGAAACAAGACACAAAATTAGGAGCTTTGAGCAGATCTCAGTAGAATGCATCATACGTTCATTCAGTCATCCGTCTCACAGGGAAACCATCCACATTCAGCATCCTTCATCTCACTGTCACTGCAGAATTTGTTGAATTAGGCCATTCTGTTGTTTGCCAAGCCATAAAAGAGGCGCAACCCTTTACATGCATTTCCATACACATTTCATCCATCCAGTTCTTTTCTTCGTCAGTTCTTTTGTTTCCTTGATGTCCTTTCCTCCCTCGATGTCATTTCTTCTCTTACTCTCACTTTCATGTACCAAGTCGACCTTAGTTGAGCCATCTTCTTCGTGGTTTCATGAAGGAGAAAAATACTGGTAATGTTCAGTGAAATGGGAATGTGTTCGACCAATGGAAGTGGAGAATGAATGCATGACTTATATAAAACTATGGTAATTAAAAGGATGAATGGTGCTAGAATGAAGTGAGAGATGCGGTTTGCATGTACTCGTAAACATTTGAAAAATGTATTTGAATAGAACAGGAGGATGGAAAGCCTTTTCATGGGACTTTCTTCAGGGATTCATATCCCTTAAAAGAGCAACTAGCTTTATTGTAGGTCTCCCGACACCATATAAAGATGAAGAATGCTTTTGTGTGACAATATATTTATCATTGATGACAGAATGAATGAGGGAATGGTGAAGTGGAGGAGATAAGGAAGCGACAGATATTGTGTGAGCTTAATAATGGGTAGGAGTATTATTTACAGTAATCCTGAGTCATAATGCATTAGTGTTAAATTGGACGTATTAATGAAACGTGGAAAATGTTAGAATAACGCAAGAGACGAGTTACCCTAAGTGTGCATGTGGATTAACGTGTCGAAATTGGTAACAAAATGGACCAGTAGCCTATAGACAAAACAGAGTGGAAGTCAGCATATGTTGGTGTAGTTATTATGAATTTATGAAAGTGGGACACTTATAAAATGTATAGGTGATAAAGAAGTGAACAGAAGCGAAACTGAATCGAAAACGTGAACAAGATGACCGAGAACCAGGTGGTAAGTTGGAGTAGAGAACCTGAGGGAAGGAAGGTAAAATGGCGGGAGAGTGTAGTGATGAATGGTGATAGAAATATCGGGATTTTTTTTTCCCCGCTGCCACTCGAGATGTAGTGCGAGACTGGGTATCGGACAGTTTATACGTGGATAGTTTCAATTGCAATATGTTTCGCCTTACCTTTATCACAAGACCCAAGGCACAATTTGCTGCCCAACGTCAGCGATCCTCAGCTTACTTACTTCACAGAAAACTGAGGCAGAATATAATAGAAAAGTTGGGTGTTCCCACTGACTGGTTATTAAGAGCAAGAGTTAAGGATGGTTGTCATTCAGTCATTAGTTTCACTTCTTATAAATGACCCTTAACATAGGTGTAACAATATTTGCTAAATGCCATTATATTAGTGCTGTACATACACGTTGGAAGATTTGGTAGGTACTTTAATAAACACACACACACACACACACACACACACACACACACACTTGAGAGAGAGAGAAAGAGAGAATCTCAGGGACGAAAATATAAATGTCCCACCGAAGTTTGAAACCATTTCTTTTCTTTATTTAGGTTCTTTATTTACCATTCAGTTCAAGCCCCAACACTGGGGAACATTGTCGCTGAAGGCCACACAGGGAAGGATACGTGAGACCAAAGGGTTGCAGTGATACATATATGACCTAAAAGGTCTAGATGTAATTATCATTACAAGCACTGTAATGAACAAAGAGATTCAGTGGCATACATGGTACAAAGTTGTTGAAGTAATTATATTATCATTACAAGTTTAATAGTGAGCAAAGGGATACATTGGCACACACATACATACATACGTATGCAGAGAGAGGCACATACGCACACATACATATGCGTATATATCTAATCTATACACTTATGTATATATTCTCGCACGTCACAGAAATACTGTATGTACGGGATAGGTACGCTTGTACAAATAGATGGGTATGTGAACAGACGTGCATACATATACATAATTATGCTACATGCACGTTGCACAATATGCGGTATATTCGTATATACATATACAGTGATATATATATATATATTTTTTTTTTTTTACAAACGCATATACACTCTAAATAGATGCATATACTTAGTTACATACACAGGCAGGTAGATAGACAGAGGCGGTACGCATTATAAGGTTATCTCTTGATTCAAAACCCCTGCATAAGGACAGTACATGCACACCTGATGTTTACGTGTGTGAACAGCACACACACACACACACAGGCTTGCATTAATATATATATATATATATATATATATACACACACACAAACCAAAATGTTTCATCATTGGCCTAGTGCCAGGGAATTACAATGAAAGGAAGCCAGAGTGAAGAGCGAGTATATCAAGATTTGTGATGATGTAGGTACACAAAGCAGAAAATAATACTAAGAGGTCTGAAGGGGGCAATAACTGGGCAGTTTACGATGTGACGGGATAATGTTTCATCCACGGGATTGTGACAGTTTACATGGCCTGTCGGCGACCGGTCGTCCAATGACTTCCCCTGAGGAGTGATACCCCAGGCGAATGCGGGCGACTGCCACATCACAGTGGAGGGTGAGGGCGGGTGCTTGCCATAGGTGTCAAACGCCGCGGTAGTTGTCATAGTGCTGGATGGTGACAGTTGTGGGACGTTCGGCATCTGTATGCAGGGCAAAGTCCCCTGGACTCCTCGGGAAGGATTCTCCGGACAATCGTTGTGGACAGGGGGGCGAATTGCAGCTACGGGGAGATTACAGGCAGTTCGGGCCAGGCTATCTGCCTGGTCGTGGCGGATGTGGCCAACATGGGCTGGGATGCAAAGAAAAGAAACCCGGAGACCAAGAGCATGAGGCTGATGGAGGCTGGTCAGCTTGGGAATCATTGATGGTGAGACCTGATAGGTGTTGAGAGTGAAGGAAATCAAGGGCAAAGAGTATAGCAGATAGTTCACATTGGGTGCTGCTGACCCAGTTGGGAAGGCGGTAGGAGGTGGAGAAGACGGGGGAAGCAGAGTTAGTAAAGGCAATGCAAGCAGCTCTCGCCAGGCCATTAGCGGAGACAGAACCGTGAATGTAGACGTGAATAGGATGGGAAGGGTAGGTACGAGCAACGGAGACCAAGAATACGTTTACCAAAGTTGATGCTGAAGTAGCCACATTTTCTGTAGAGGTAAATAGTTCAATGTTTTATAGAAAACGAGTAATACTGTGTTAAACGAATTGCATTTAAAATTACTAATTCTCCCGAATTGCAGCGTCATCAATTCACAGCCCATAATTTCTGATCATAAACTTAGATATCAGTATACTTCCTGAAAAGGGTATACGTTAGGGTGGCCACTTCCACAACCTCAAAAAAAGATGACACTGTGGTCAGCCGTAACTCACAGGACCCAGTATGAAAACTATAACCTGTACAAGTCTGTTAAGCTTTGACACCGCATCCAGTGAGGGTGACCTTGACAACAGGGCCTGTGAGCTTGTCTGTCCCTGCTCAATAACAGCTCCTATTCCCACGGGACACCAATACCCAACTTTAAAGACTCGCATCTCCATCTATCCCCATTTTAGTTTTCCTCTTCCTTCCAACCATCTCTCATACACTATTAGATGATGTCTCACTCCTATTCAGTAGTTAGGATCAGTTTCATTTCGGTTCGTTTGATTTCGGATGTAAGTTTTTGCTTGAGATAATCTAGAATTGTTATTTTTTTATTATTATTCTCTTGTTTTTCCTTCCTCTGTTCTATTATTGTAAAAAAAAAAAAAAAAAAAAAGTTTCTCCTCCAACCTAATAATAATAATGATGATGATAATGATGATAAAGATGTTCATTCACAGAACTCACCATAATTGGATGACTATTTGATGGGCTATACTTCTGCCATTTCAGCGTTCAGGTATTGTTTACATTTGCCAGTGAAATGCACATTTCTTTTCAAATGTACCAAGTAACTAAGCCAATAATGCAATAACTTACCTAGAGGGATAACTGGATATTATCTACTCAAGATCCCAAAAGGAGGACATCATAATGAGTTGGCCAGAGGTTGCACCGGACGGAGGACAGGGAACTCAAAAGAGGACTGTTCAGCCTAAAGCCGGACGTCTAGCCATACTTGTGTTCCAGGGTTTTAATCCTGTTTGAGCGTTCATTGCAACTTGTTTGGACAGTTTTCTCCTTCCACTCACCTTATTTGTCAATACCTTTTACTGAGCACAGCAGGGCGTAGACGAGGTAGCCTACTGGTAGAGTGGATAGAGCAATGAACTTAGGACTGCTAGGACGTAGGTTCGATCCCGGCTGTAGCAGGAAACAGTTATTGTGGATCTAAAATACAGTAGATACTCACTGTGTTGACTGCGTTTCCTTTGGCCTCATCGGTATGTCATAAATTCACGCGCCTATATAAAAAAAAGCCTCGGAGACCACCTTGTTTTGAAGTGCTGTATGTGACTATTCGCAATATATAAAAATTGTAGGCTATTTCACGAGATGATTAAGACCCCCGTGCATCCAGCAGCTAAGTTGGGTTAATGTCAGGGGAAATTTTAGTATTTCAAAAGATAAGTGTATAATTCACGAGGATAATGTGATATTGTATAATTCGAGTATACAATATATAGCTATGTGTGCTAAGAATGACTATCAAGTCATTTNGCGATAATTCATAAATTATCTCTCAGAGGAATGCACCACCCGCACATAAAAACAATCACTCGCGAAAGAATGACGAAAGTTTTGACAACTTGATGTGAATACAAGCACGCAAGCGGACAGTTTGAGAGAACGAGCGAAACATTGTACATTTCATAATAATTCGTTCCTCCCACAAAATCACTCGATGTCACAATTTACTTTGCATAATTTAACGATGTAGAAAATTCGTGACAGTTAAACTGCTAAGCAGCTAGTCCTTTAGTTACTCTTAGAAATATTGCTCTTGCTAGCTGAGGTATGCTATGAAGTGCAGTAGTTCTTTTTGGTGTGGTCCCTAAATTAACCGTTTGGATTCCTAACTTATTTATTTAGAACTGGATATCTTTCTGAGCTACAATATCCTGTTACTGCCTGAAGGAAAATGGGATACATAGTCCTTACTGGGCCCGATGTGCTTGCGGCCTGCATTCTGCCCACCCTTCTTCTCCTTTCGGCTCTCCCCTTAGGGGCCGCCAAGGGGGTCACCCGTCTCCGTCTTACTTTGTCTTCTGCATCTTCTGTTACACCTGCTACCCGCATGTCCTTCACTACATTCATAAACCTTCTCTTTGGCCTTCCTCTCTTTCTCCTGCCTGGTAACTCCATTTCCAGCATCCTCCTTCCGACATACTCCTTATCTGCCCACCCTTGGTCCAGTATATTTCTTAATTCGTCATCGGGTAGGGCCATTGCCAGATATATAGTATATATATGATTGTTTTCCTCTCTGTGAACTCCTAGATGTGGTTATTTACCATGTACCGTAGCTAATGAGAGAATTAAAATACGAAGGACAGTATTCTGTATCAGTTTTGTGTTAGGGAGTGACTCTCATTCTTTTTTATTATCTTGCAATGGGAGATCTGTCAGGGACTTATGTAACTGGCTTTATAAATAATAAAGTATTTGGAAGTAACTTAATAGTAAAAATAATATAGTTCAGAGGTAAAAACGTTGAGTATGGTGGTCTTCATCTTTTTCCCCCTTCACCTCAGGCCATACTTTGAGCAGAGTGGTGTCGGGTATGCCATTCCCAGCGGCCTGCCTGATCTGCCTCCCGGAGCTCGCCTCACCCCGCCACAGGTCGCCGCACTGCCCAAGATACCCATACAGGTACTAACGTTCACGTAAATCTTCACTTACTGACCATTATGCTGTGAGCCACAGTACTTCCGTTTAAAAACAGCTTTCAGCTCTTACTGGAGGTCTTCTTCTTCTTTCGGCTCTCCCCTTAGGGGTCGCCACAGTGGATCACCTGTCTCCATCTTACTCTGTCTTCTGCATCTTCCTCTGTTACACTTACCACCCGCATGTCCTCCTTCACTACATCCATAAACCTTCTCTTTGGCCTTCCTTTCTTTCTCTTGCCTGATAGCTCCATTTCCAGCATCGTCCTACCGACATACTCCTCATCTCTCCTCCGCACATGTCCAAGCCATCTGTCTCGCCTCTCTAGCTTTGTCCCCAAACTGACGCTCGTGCGCTGTCCCTCTAATATGCTCAATTCAAATTCTATCCAACGTCGTCACTCCCAGTGAAAAACGCAACATCTTCAATTCTGCTGCCTCCTGTCTTTTTGTCAGTGGTACCGTCTCCATTCTGTACAACATGGCTGGCCTCACTACAGTCTTATAAACTTTCCTTTTCATTTCTGCAGAGACCCTTCTGTCACAGAGCACTCCCAGCCACTGGGGGCACAAGCCAGTGCAACTCAGTGCCGGTCCCAAGCCCGGGTAAATGGGGAGGGTTGCGTCATGGCAGGGCATCCGGCGTAAAAACCTTAGACAACTCAATATGCGGAGCTCTTATTGGAGGTATTGTCTTTTAACTCATAACCCAGTTTTAGCTCACTGATAGAGGTGGCTCACATGACAGCACCAGCTCTTGTATAAGGAGAGTATCTTCACAGTTTGCAACCGCTTCACATTTCCCCCAACTTTTCTTGTACAATAATTAACCTGTTGCCCTAAAACCTCCAGAATATGTTGATATATCCAGCTACCGCCGTCCTTACACTTCCTCTGTTGAGTAGCCTATGCTGAATATTTCATGGTCATATTTCCAGCCAAACTCCTCCTCAGAATATATCCCAAAATTCCACACAGCCTTTCTCATGTTCTCCCTCTTGGTGCATTTTATTTCCAATACCACACTTTTCATTTTCTGCTCCAGTACCACAATTCTGCCACCCCCATTTTCCTCAGTAATGTTTATACCAGTGTATTTTTATTATAGTACTTGTTCAAATATTCCAATATGTACACTACTTCAATACTCAACCGGACTTTCAAGTGAAACTGTATCTGAAGCAACAACAACGTTAACTTAGTCACTCTAGGTGATTTCCTCTGTCAGTACGTTGTGTGGGTGTGTGTATGTGTGTGTGTGTGTGTGTGTGTGTTCTTACCTAATTGTTCTTACCTAATTGTTCTTACCTAATTGTATCTTAACAGGAATGAGTCAAGCTCGTACTATCTCGTGTATTAAACCACTTTTATCATACATATCCTTAAATTTATGAATTGTTTTGGCACACACTATTGCATTCGGCAGCGCATTCCACTGATCAATTATCTTATTAGGGAAACTGAATTTCCTTACGTCTTTATCACCTCTCTAAAAATTTTTAAGCAGTTTTTTGCAATGTCCTCTTACTGATGTTTCCTCATAGGTTATATGCTCATTTATGTATATTTTCTCTTTCCCTGAGACACATTTATATAGCATAATCATGTTTCCTCTTTTCTTTCTCTCCTGTAGTGTTGGCAGATTCAGTTTTTCTAGTCTTTCTTCGTAGCTTAGATCCCTTAAGCTTGGTACCCATCTTGTAGCAGCCCTTTGAACTTTTTCAGTCTTATCTATATGTTTCTTGATATGAGGATTCCAGACTACTGATGCATACTCCAGGGTTAATCTGATGAATGCTGTTATTATCTTTCTCAGCATGTCTTCATTTTTGTATTTGAATGCTGTTCTCATATTAGCAAGCAGTGTATACATGTTCTGTACCTTCTCACTGATGTGGTCAGCCGGAGATAGTCTGTTATTGATAATCACTCCTAGGTCCTTCTCTCTTTTTGATATGTGTAGGGTTTTACTTCCTAACTTATAATCCCAATCGGATCTTTTGCCACTTTTACCAGACTTAGTTACATGACACTTGTTCACATTGAATTCCATTTGCCATTTATTACTCCATTCATGAAGTTTATTTAATTCTTTTAGTTCTTTACACCCTGGGGGTAGGGGGGTTTTCAAGAATTCTTCCCCAGTATCCCTGCTTGTCGTAAGAGGCGACTAAAAGGGTTGGTGATGGGTTAGTGCCCCACCCCGTGAAAACAACTAACTAAAAATACAAACAGGAAGCCTCGGACCAGGACTGACCAAAAGTTGACGACAAAGGAATGGACAAAGGACGAGATTAAGATTGCGACCTGGAATGTGAGGGGTATGAATGATGAGGTGAAAGAGAGAGAGATTGTACAGGTGCTTGAGAGTGCGAAAGTGGATATATGTGGAATAA
>JAGKTI010037151.1:0-10947 GCA_018397915.1 Birgus latro
GGTGTATTGGTATTAGCGGGTGTATTTTTATGACATGTCAGCAGGGCTTCTGGTAGATCAGTAAAGCCCGATTTATTGACATTCAAATCCTTAAACTGTTCCCTGCCCCAGCGCAGATTTGAACCTGGGTCCGTCGGGACTGCAGGCCACCTCTCTACCGGTTGAGCCACCACCTCCCCCAAAATTCTGGCTACATTCAAATTATATTGTTTAGTTTGGAATAAACTTTTTGAAGTGGAGGAGTACAGTACTAATCTTTCACTCTGAGGGCTCTCTCTTAAACTGATTAGTCATCTGGGGTAGCAAGAATATACAGTAATTCAAAAAGACATGTTTGGGCTGAGTGGGTTAGTCAACAGTTTCTTGCAATATTTTGAGGATTGTTTGGGTGCTTTCTTTGCATGTCTCATATATACATGCATTCTCACTACACACACACACACACATACACACACACACACACAAAGTCATGTGTTTAAAACTAGATTAGATAAATGTAGATATGGAGCTGACAACATGAGCTTAGCTCAGTTCCTGTATACTACAAATAGGTAAATGCAAACACACACACACACACACACACAGACAGTTTTAAGCAAAGTTTGACTAGTCAAGACACACAGACCGGACCCCACGAGTGTAGCTCATTTCCTGTATTTCACAACTTAGGTAAATATAGCTTGGTAAATACATGTGAATGCCCCAATGAGGAGGAGGATGTGAAAAAACACAGCCAAACATTTACCTATTTTGTTACAAGGAGCTCAGTTTATTTATTTATTTTTTCTCCATGCCACAGATTTTGTGCAGAATCAGTATTAGCAGGAAAGAAATGGTTATTAAGTTTACAAGATGGATATTCTTATCTCTTAAATGATGGTGACTATTGGTGACGTGTGAAAGTGGTGGGGGCATTTGACTCAGATCTCCAAACCTGATGGCACAAGGGGAAAAAAAATAAGATCAAGCAGGCCCAGAAGCCCAGCATCATAAAAGAATTTGAATGCTGTGAAGCCATGCGAAAAAAGGTTAGGAGTGAGATGGCAAGGGAAGGGATGTTTTTTTTATCAAGATGTGTTGGCTAAGATTGAAAGTTTAAAAAGGTAGTTACAAAGAAATCAAGAAATTTTGCCCAGAATTTAAACTTTGGAGAAAAAAATGAAGTTTGTGATACTGGAGTAAACAGTTTTGATCATCATGAGAAAAATAAGTGAGAGATAATAAATGAGAGGAAGGAGATAGAAATGAAGTTAAATGCCAGAGGAAGAACTGAAAAAATGCAGTGAAAATGCTGAACAAGAAAGTAAGATGCTAAATGAAGGAAATGAAATATTAAAGAGAAGCAGAAGGGAAAATAAAGCTAAAACAGAAGAGGTAGAAACACAGATGAAGGATATGTAGAATGTTTGGCAGGTAAAAGAAGAAAAAAATCAACCACATTGGCAGAGATAATGGAGGAACAGAAAAGAACAAAGGAGAAATTGGAGAAATAAAAAAAAAGAAGTAAATTTTGAAGCAGTGTAGTTAAACACTGGATTACTGGACATGCTTCAAGAGCAATTATGACCACTGTAAAAACCTTAGAGGTCGAGGTAAACAAGGAGTAAACAACAATCATGGACATGCAAGTAAACATTGTCAACTGCTAAAAATTTTCCATAATCACTTCTAAATCCTCATTTTCTGGTTACATTTTATTTACTTCATGCTTTGTGTCCCATATTTGAGTGCACAGGCAGTGAAAGAGTAATTTTTTCAGTGATTACCATCTCTCTTACATACGTTCACTATCTAGTCAACTGGTGAACATTTTTGCCCCGCACACCTCTAGATCATAATTTTTCTGGTAACATTTTATTTACTTCATGCTTTGTGTCCCATATTTGAGTGCACAGGCTGTGAAAGAGGTGATTTTCTCAGTGATTACCATGTCTCTTACTTACGTTCACTATCTAGTCAACTGATGAACATTTTCGCCCCACACACCTCTAAATCATAATTTTTCTGGCTACATTTTATTTACTTCATGCTTTGTGTCCCATATTTAAGTGCACAGGCTGTGAAAAGGTGATTTTCTCAGTAATAATCATGTCTCCTCCTTACATTCATTATGTAGTCAGCTGGCGAACACCCCTGCCTTACTTAGCTCAAAATCATCATTTTGGGGTTAAAATTCGATTAATTCATGCTCTGTGCCAATTACTTATGTGAATGCGGTCTTAATTAAGTGCTATGCATGTCCGGTAGGGAGTTAGGTAGGTGGTTTTCTGATTTAGGTTAGGTTAGGCTAGGTTAGGGTCAAGAATGACCGGTGCTGTTGGTGAACAGTGAACACCTTTGCCATACCTAACTCATTTTCTGGTAACAATTTATCTATTGATGCTTTTTATCCCATATTTTAGTGCATAAGATATGAGAAATGATGATTTTCATAGTGATAGCCACATCCGATACTTACCTACACTAAGCTGCCAACTCGTGAACACCCCTGCTTTACTCACCTCAAATTCATCATTTTTGGGTTAAAATTCGATTATTTGATGCTTTGTGCCAATTATTTATGTGAATGGGGTCTTAATTAAGTGCTATGCATGTCCGGTAGGGAATTAAGTAGGTGGTTTTCTGATTTAGGTTAGGTTAGGTTAGGGTCAAGAATGAATGGTGCTGTTGGGGAACAGTGAACACCTTTGCCATACCTAATTCTTTTTCTGGTAACAATGTATTTATTTGATGCTTTGTATCCCATATTTTAGTGCATAAGATATGAGAAATGATGATTTTCATAGTGATAGCCATTTCCGATACTTACTTACACTAAGCTGCCAACTTGTGAACACCCCTGCCTTACTCACCTCAAGTTCATCATTTTTGGGTTAAAATTCGATTAATTCATGCTTTGTGCCAATTATTTATGTGAATGGAGTCTTAATTAAGTACTATTCATGTCCAGTAGGGAGTTAGGTAGGTGGTTTTCTGATTTAGGTTAGGTTAGGTTAGGGTCAGGAATGACCGGTGCTGTTGGTAAACAGTGAACACCTTTGCCATACCTAACTCTTTTTCTAGTAACAGTTTATTTATTTGATGCATTGTATCCCATATTTTAGTGCATAAGATGTGAGAAATGATGATTTTCATAGTGATAGCCATGTCCGATACTTATTTACACTAAGCTGCCAACTTATGAACATCTATGCCTTACTTACCTCAAAATCATCATTTTTGGGTTAAAATTCAATGAATTCATGCTTTGTGTCCATTATTTAATGCATATGGTGTGAGAAAGGATGATTTTCATAGTGATTTCCATGTCTGATACTTACACTTGCTGGCAAGTTGTGAGCACCTATGCGTTACTCACCTCTAGATCATCATTTTTTGGTTAAAATTCAGTTAATTCATGCTTTATGTGCATTATTTATGTGAAAGAGGACTTAAATATGTGCTATGCATGTCTGGTAGGGAGGTAGGTAGGTGGTTTTCTGATTTAGGTTAGGTTAGGTTAGGTTAGGGTCATGAATGACCAGTGCTGGGGCTTCAGGGCCACTATTTGGACAAGACCACTGTCCGGACATGCCTTTGGCTCTATTACGTCGGATAGTGGAGGGATTACTGTTTAAATCACACAGTTGCTGAAGAGGTATTAAGATCCACATAGTAGTTGAAAGATAGTGCTAGATTCAGTGGTATAGGTAGAAGAAGGGACCTATGCCAGGAAGAAAGAGAAAATAAGAAATTTAATAGCAGAAGCAAAGAAGGAAGATGGTGAGAGAACAGGCAAAATAATCCTTTTTTTTTTTCTTTTTGTGATGAGGTGATGGAAATGAAAGTAGTAGAAGCTGTCTTGGGGAGAAGACGGAAAAAAAGTAATGGAAATCTCAGGAGGAAGTAGAGGTGAGGGAAGCAAAGTAAAAGTAAGGGAGAGTAGTACAATAAAGGTTATGTATAGTAATGCATGAGTAGTTGGATTAATCTTTAAAAGTTCAGTGTTAAATGATTATATAACCAAGAAAAAACTGGCAGTCATATGTTTACTTGAAAAAAGCTTAGTAAAGACACATATTTAATGATGATGGACTGGAGTTGGTATAGTACAGTCAAGTCGCCTGTGGCACGGCTAATTGGTTCTGGAACAATTCTGTGCCATAGAAATAACTGTACTTATGGGAAAAATGGAATTTGGTTCTGGACGGTTGCCCAGAGTCCCCCTTCTCACCCCTCTTTTTCCCATTTGCCCCCACTTTACACAGGCATACAATCAAGCAGTCAGTCAATGCATGTATTGCATGTAACAGTAGGCACAAAAAATGGTAGGGTGATCAGCC
Source organism: Birgus latro (assembly GCA_018397915.1). Taxonomy (NCBI): domain Eukaryota; kingdom Metazoa; phylum Arthropoda; class Malacostraca; order Decapoda; family Coenobitidae; genus Birgus; species Birgus latro. The sequence goes on from JAGKTI010037151.1 coordinate 4,323, forward strand.
TTATGTCTACTTGGGCATAATACAGTCGTTTGTAAAACTGCTATGAACAGTTAGTGACGAAGCACCTATCTCTGAGCTAAGATGAAGTATTATGCCTCCCATCATCATCATCATCATCATCATGTATATAAGAATGATTATTAATGTGTTAAATGTGAGTTTTGTTGACACTTGAGCATACAAAATTTATCACATAAACTTTTTAAATCAGTCTTCACCAGGCAGCCTCCGCCATCTTTAATGTTTTGGTCGGTTAGCTGATTCCTGACCAAAACATTACAGATGGCGGAGGCTGTCTGGTGAACCACTGATTGAAGAAGTTTATTTGATAAAGTTTGCTCAAGTGTCAACAAAACCCATTTAACACATTAATAATCATTCTTAAATACGTGATGATGATGATGGGAGGCATTATACTTTGTCTTAGCTCAGAGATATGTGCTTCGTCACTAACCAGTTCATAGCGGTTTTACGAACAAACCTATAAACTAGTCACACTACCAAGAGAATCTTTAATTTCTCATTACTTAACATAATGAATTTGGTGAAGTTTAACTTTCTCATAAGAGAGAAAAAAGACCACAGTTGGAGCACTTGTAGTATGGAGCTGAAGTGGTGTCCATCTTTGTTTACAAACAGGGGCCAGAGGAATTTGCCCAGGCTTTTCAAACCTTGCCGCGCCATTGCACCATAGGTGTTCTGTTCGTGTGGTTCAACTTTTTTTTTTTTTTCACCTTGCCGTGTCATAGAAATTCGCGTCATTGAAGTTCGTGCCATAGGCGACTTGACTATACTTGGAGAAAAGACAGACAAGGTAGATCTGGCGGAGGAGTTTCAATAATGGCAGATAGAAATTTAGGGGCATGAGAAGTGGAAATGGGCAGCAACAAGGGAGAAGTCTTAGGAGTAGAAGTTCAAAATGATAAAGGGAGAAATATGGATCTGGGAATGGGTTATATGCCACCCAGACAAGAATATGTGATGATGTAGAGGTTGAGGATATAGAGATATGTAATGTATCTAGAAAAACTTGCACAAAGAAGAAATGGACAAGTCATAATTGGAGACTTTAATTGCATTGAGGTAAATTGGGAGGAGAATGATTCAGGTAATAAGACAAACACATGGGATTTATAAATGACAAGAACTGGTAACAGAAAATTTACTGGTTCAGAACTTAAGAACACAATAATGAGAAGTGATGATGAAGCATCGAGGTTAAATCTCATGCTTACAGAAGATTCAGATGGTGTCAAAAATGTAAATTACTGTTGTCCTTGAGGAAAAGTGATCATATAGGAATTGAACTTGAGGTCATGAACTGGGAAGAGGAAGAGGGGAAGAAACATAAGGAAGATATGTATAGTTACAGCAAAGCTGATTTCAGGGCACTGAGAAATTATTTCAAGAAATATGATTGGAAAGAATTTAATGAAGCTACAGATGTGCACAATAAGTACTTTCATTTTAAGGAGATGTGTAATAGAAGTGTTAGTAAATTTATTCTGAAATATGGAATGAAACATGAAAGGGAATGGTTCAGTGATAATTGTAGAATACCAGTGGGGAGAAGAAATAAAGCATGGAACACAGCAAGAAAAAATAGAAGTAAACTGGTACAGAGAGAGATGTAAGAGATTAAGCAAGATTATGTAAGGATTAGAAGAGAAGAAGTAGCTAAAAAAAAAAAAAGTAGTGGAAAGTGTGGCAGCAATCCAAAGTTATTGTATAGAAAATGAAGACAAGTGATTTTAAGTCTGAAAGGTAGTGAATCAGTATATGAACAAGATGAGGACATGGCTGAGATTATGAATGAAAAATTCCAGACAGCTTTTGTAAAGGAAGAGGATTTCATGACCTGAAATAAATCAGAATTGTACAAATAAGATAAATCTGATAGAATTTGAACCTAAGGAGCTGCTGCAGCTAATGCAGATGTGGATGCAAGACACACCACAGAGCCAGATAGTATATGTTGTTGGGTAATTCAAGAATGTGCTGATCAATTAGTTAAACCAATATACAATATAATGAAGTCATCTTTAAAAGTGGGATATTTGCCAAGAGACTGGAAGACAGCAAGTATAGTACCAGTATATATGAAAGGAAGCAAAAAAATCAATTAAACTGTAGACCTGCAGCACTCAGTAGCATCATATGTAAAAAAATTAACAGGATATGATGGGTTGAATACTTAAGGAAAAATACGGTAATTACCTCAAGGCACTTTATACTTAGAGAAGCTGCTTCATGTATCACAAACTTATTGAGTTTTTATGACAGAGTTGTTCATATGATGTAGGAGAAAGATGGGTTGGTAGATTGTATCTGTATGAACTTGAGGGAGGCATTTTGCAGAGTATCACATGAGAGATCGATCAGGGAATTTAGAAATGGTGGAAATGAAGGTGATTTATTGAGGTGGATGAGAAGTTACCTTACTGGCAGACAAATGATAACTGTGATTAGAGATAAGTTTTTGTCATGGAAGGGAGTATTAAGTGGTGTGCCCCAGGAAGCAGTTTTGGGACCTGTAATGTTCCTAATACAATACCGTATATGATAATTATATGCCAAATGAATCTTAGTAATATATGTGTATGTTTGCTGGTGATGCAAAAGTTATGAAACAAACTGTAGATGAGACAAGCTGTAGGGAGCTGCAAGTGGGCTAGATCAGCCAAACAGATGGAGCCAGGAATGGAGGATTGAATTTAATGCTAGTGTCATGTGATTGAGATGATTGTAAGCAAGAGAAGACCAAAATGGGACAATAAAATGGGGATGGAAGACATTGCCAAGGCAACACGTGAGAAGGATTTGAATGTAAAAATACAGCAGGGGTTATCACTAGAGAAGCATATAAATAAGATAACCAGTAGAAGATACAATCTTTTAATTAATATTAGAATAGTACTTATTTATAGAGTAGGTAGTGGTGACCATCATCCACTCACTTGATGTAGTGCTGCCTACTTCTTCCTTACCCTTTATTATTATTTTTCTGTGCCTGCCCTCCTCTCTTCCTATTTCTCCCATCTTTTCTGTCACTTCTTATTGCTTTTCTTTCCTTTACAGCTGGCTTTACATTGAGTGACAAGCCAAATGGTTTCCTGTAAGCCAAGAAACCATTTACAACGCTGGGTGGTAACCATATAACCAAACCATACGTGCTCCCTACGTATCAACAAGTGGGTTGGTGGAGGGTTAGTGCCCCTCCCCGTAAAACAAATAACTCAAAGTCAAATGGCCACCCCTTACGGATTATGGCGTCAGGCAATAGATAGATAGATAGATAGACTTATTTATATGGGTGAAGATATGCTAAGTAAATTGATAATGACAGTGATAGGACATAGATTAGAATACGCTGCAGTTGTGTGGTCGTCCCACTAAAAAGGGGGGGGATGGTAAACCCCCCACCCCCCAAAAAAAAAAAAGTTGCCAAGACACAGCAAACCCATCCCCAGCAGTCATTTTATTGCAGGCATATGAATGCAACAGGATATCTAGTTAAAGATGTCACATAAAAAATTTGGAGTGAATCAGGTGAAAATTGACGATTTCATGTCCATTTGAAATTTTATTCCCGACTCACCTGACATTCACCCCCTACTGCTAACTGGGGAGTGACCCCCCCCTCCCCCATGTAATGAGGCATGATATAGGATGCAGATTTGAAAGATGCGCCTTTAGATTTTGGTTTCATGTCGATGTGACGAACTTGAACAGTTATTGAAAAAAAAAAAATCACTGGCTTTTTACATGTTTTGGGCCTACATCATTGGCCTTGTGAAGTTTGGCCCAAAATTTAATCAGGTGATCAGAAGAACATAGCCCATCATCCCTGTGATTTTAGTCAAAATTGCACCAGTAGTTTTCACATAAAGTTAACAGACAGACAAGCAAACAGACAAACCAAGTGAAAACAATACCCATCCCTGAGCCCCTGCAGGGCAAGGGCGGGTAAAAAAAAAATAATAATAATAATAATAAATTAGAAAAAGTACCAAGAGTGTCTACTAAGATGATACCAGACTTGAAAGAACTTTAGTATGAGGAGAGGTTACAGAGGCTGAAATTACCTACACTGCATAAGAAGAGAAATAGGAGACATGATGTGTACATGTATGCATGGTATTGAAAAGATTGATAGAGTTCACTGTATCACCGGGGATGGTGAAAGAGGAAGAGGACATGGTTATAAGCTTAAGCTGCCAGGGTGCCTGGGTGATGTAAGAAAATACACTGTAGTTTTCCAAACACAAGAATTGCTAAATGGAATGAATTAGATGAAAGTGTGGTGAGTGCTAAGAATATCTGTACTTTCAAGGAAGAGTTGGATAGTTATAATGCTGGAAACAGGACAAGGTGATCACACTACTCATAGTTGAATACAAATAGGTGAAACACACACACATGCCAGCATGCTCACACACACACACACACACAGGTCGCCGACGTGGACAGATGTCCTCCTGGACTGCAGGGAAATAATCGTGGAATCAGCGGCGAAAGGAAACCAGCCTATTGTGATTATGGAAATGAGTGCGTGAGTGGTGGTTCCGTCGGACATTAGTTTAAAAAAAAAGCGGGCTTTGGGATAAAGAGAGCAAGAACAGTATAGAAAAGTTTCCATATGGTTGCATCATGGCGGAAAGCGACGGCGGTTTATTTACGTCTGGCGAAAGTGAATTTGTGGGTTTCTCCGATGAAGATGCGAGAAATGGAAGTTCAAAATTGTATCAAACAAGAGTAGCAGGAGTAGAAAAAACGGCGGGGGAAGAATGTCCAGGAATTGAAGAAGGTATGGGTAGTAATTAGGGAGCTGCAGGAGAGGACCTTACAACAGGAGAGAGAGATAAAAGGTTTACAGAACGAGCTGGAAAAAGTTTACACACGCAGTGCAGAACAGGAAAGAGAAGTCACAGAATTAAAAACGAGTAACGAATCTGCCACAAATGAAATAGAACACCTCAAGAGGGAAAACAGGAGGTTGGAAGAGGAAAGAGACAGAATGAAAAGTAAATTAGAGGAGTATGATTCAAAATCAAGGATGCAAGATGAACATATTAAGGAAATCAAGGAGCAACAAAAGGGGTGGAAGAAAATTCAGGAGGAAGGGAATGTAAATTTGAAAAAGATTATTGAACAACAAAGCAAGGAAAAGGTGGAGAAGGAAGTGGTTAGGGTATTGAAAAGTAGAGAAGCTCTAGTCAGGGATGTAGCAGATAAGAAAAAATGTGTAATTATTTTGGGGGTAAAAGAAAAGCGTATCACGATAAGATCTGAAAGAGAAAGAGAAGAATTGAATAAAGTTAAAGAAATATTATCAGTAGTCATGGAGGGTAACAATGAAGCCCTAGAAGAGATTGAAGAAGTGTTTAGGTTAGGTAAGTATGAGGAAGGAGGGGCAATGCCATTGAAGGTGAAGTTTAAGTCCCAGACAATAGTAAATGAAATCATGAATAGGACATGGAAATTAGCAGACAAAGAGGGGCTCGAAAATGTCTGGTTAAGGAGAGATGCAAATGAGGAAGAAAGAGCTAAAATAAAGGAGTTAGTAGAGGAAGCTAAGGCAAAAAACGAACAAAGAACGGAGAAGGAGAAGACAGTGTTTTATTGGAGAGTTATGGATCAGAAATTGAGGAAGTGGTACCGACGGAGAGGAGGAGAAAAGACGGTATAAGTAATAACGAAAAAAGTTTGAAAGTGGCGTACACTAATGTTGATGGATTAATATCGGCAATGTTAGAAATCAACGATTTCTTGAGGGTACAAGAACCTGATGTTATGTGCTTTGTAGAGACCAAGTTAAGGGAGAATATTGATATCCATATGGGAGATGGCAAATACAAATTGTGGAGAAGAGACAGAAAAGATAAAATGGGAGAAGGAGTGATGATAGCAGTGAAGAATAACTTAAATATAGATTCTGTGGAAATGGGAGAGGGTAGGGCTGAAGTGATAAACATGAAATTAGAAACTGGAGAGAACTGTAAGAGAGATATAGCAGTAGTATATGTTCCACCTAAGACAAGAGCATGGACTGATGATGAATACCAGGAGATGTTGTCAGACATGGTTAGTTACCTACAGAAAGTGATTGAGAAAAGCAGCAATATAATTCTAATGGGTGATTTTAATTGTAAAGAGGTGAACTGGGAGGAATGGGACTCAGGAGGCGGCGAAGACTCGTGGGGCACTATATTGTTAAACATTATGATGAATAATGTAATGACGCAGTGGGTCAAAGAAGAGACAAGATTCCGAGGTGATGACACCCCTGCAAGATTAGATTTACTTCTAACCAAAGAACCCGATGTAATTGAATCCTTGAAATATATGTGTCCTATAGGAAAAAGTGATCACATGGTCATTGAGTTCCAGATGATAATAGGGAATGTGGTGCCAAGAGATGAACTCCATAGGCAGGGAAGATACAACTTTGGGAAAGCAAACTTTACGGAATTGAGTAAATTTTTTGAAAATGCAGATTGGAGAAAATTCAGAGAAACAAGAGAGATTCAGAGGAAGTGGGATATCTTTCTAGACCTCTATAATTCAGGAGTGGATAAATATGTTCCAAGAGTAAGTGGGAAAGAATACAGGAAAAAGGAGTGGT
>JAGKTI010037152.1:0-10947 GCA_018397915.1 Birgus latro
AAAAAAAAAAAAAACATTTACTTAATATCAAGGTTTCTGTTACACCAAAAACAACATTTCCTTAGGTAAAATCCTTAAATACTGTGATTCGTCTTCAGACGGAATTCTCGATTATTAACTTCTGATTTGTCGATTTTTTTCCCCCTTACCCGTGACCTCAAGGACAAGAAGTAGTGCATATTGTGAAATCGTTCCGGCTGATAGAATCCGTTTAGGATTAGGTCCATCCACTTTTAATCAAATGATGGTTGAATACGCGTATTTCTTGGCGAGAACGCTGTATATCCAACTTCCTCAAGAGTTCTCAAAGATGACTGTAAAACACACTATATTATATTTAGAACAAAGACGACACTTGTAAGGGTGAAAATGTTACATTTACGAAGGATAACAAGAATTCGACTGACACGTTAACAGTGCTTGCACCTTAGGTTTTTAAGAACAAAAATCTTGAAAACGTGAGAATCACCGAGACAATTTAAAAACTTCGATTTCTTTTTCTCCACAACAAGTAGTTTACAATTACTTCGAGCCTCGTGGCATTTAAAAAAAAAATATACAATATCAAGATATCTGTTACACCAAAAACCCAATTTCATTACGAAAAATCTCAATACTGTGATCCTTCTTGAGACGGAACTCTGGATTATTAACTTCTTATTTGTCGATTATTTTTTCCCCTTAGTTGTGACTTGAAGTTCAAGAAATTGTGGATTTTGTGAAACAGTTCCGGCTGATAACCTCCGTTTAGGAGGTAGGTCCATGCTCTTTTAATCTAATGATGGCTTAATAAGCTTATTTCTCGGCGAAAACGCTGTATATGCAACTTCCTCAAGTGTTCTGAAAGATGATTGTAAAACAAATTATATTATATTTAGAACTAAGGAGACATTTGTGAGGGTGAAAATGTCACATTTACGAAGGATAACAAGAAGTCGACTGACACGTTAAGAGAGCTTGCACTTTAGGTTTTTAAGAACATAAAACCTGAAACATTGTGAGGATCTTCGAGACAATTTAATAACTTCGATTTTTTTTCTCTCTCCAGCACAAGCAGTTTAATATTTCCTAGAGCCTCGATTCGGAACAAAAAAAAAAGAAAAAAAACGAACATTTCCCCAATATCAAGGTTTTCGTTACACCAAAAACATTTCATTAGGAAAAATCTCACTATACTGTGATTCCTCTTGAGGCGGATTTCTGAATTATTAACTTCTGATTTGTCGATTTCCCCCCCCCCTTATTCGTGACTTAAGGGACACGAAGTAGTGCATATTGTGAAATAGTTCCGGATGATTGCATCCGTTTAGATGGTAGGTCCATTCTCTTTTAATCTAATGATGGCTGAATAAACGTATTTCTCGGCGAAAACGCTGTATATGCAACTTCCTCAAGTGTTTTCTCAAATATGATTGTAAATCACATTATATTATATTCAGAACTAAGAAGACACTGGTGAGGGAAAAAATGTCACGTTTACGAAGGATAACAAGAAGTCGACTGACACGTTAATGGAGCCTGCTCCTTAGGTTTTTAAGAACAAAAATCTTGAAACATTGTGAGAATCACCGAGTCAGTTTAATAACGGATTTTTTTTTCCTCTCCAGCACAAGCAGTTTAAATTTATGTCGGGCCTCTAGGCGGTAAAAAAAAAAAAAAAAAAAAGCAGTTACTTAATATCAAGGTTTCTGTTACACCAAAAACAACATTTCTTTAGGTAAAATCTTTCAACACTGTGATTCGTCTTGAGACGGAATTCTGCATTATTAACTTCTGACTTGTCGATTTTTTTTCCCCCTTACCCGTGACTTCAAGAACAGGAAGTAGTGCATATTGTGAAATCGTTCCGGCTGATAGCATCCGTTTAGGAGGTAGGTCCATTCTCTTTTAGTCTAATGATGGCTGAATACGCGTATTAGTAGGCGAAAATGCTGTATTTGCAACTTCCTCAAGTGTTCTCAAAGATGACTGTAAAACACTGTATTATATTTAGAAACAAGTAGTCACTTGTGAGGGTGAAAATGTTACATATAAGAAGGATAACAAGAAGTCGACTGACACGTTAAGAGAGCTTGCACCTTAGGTTTTTAAGAACAAAAATCTAGGAACGTGAGGATCACCGAGACAATTTAAAAACTTCGATTTTTTCTCCAGGAGAAGTAGTTTAAAATTACTTAGAGCCTCGTGGCATTAAAAAAAAAAAAAACGAACATGTGCACAATATCAAGATTTCTGTTACACCAAAAACCACATTTCATTAGGAAAAATCTCAATACTGTGATCCCTCTTGAGACGGAATTCTGGATTATTAACTTCTGATTTGTCGATTTTTTCCCCCTTAGCTGTGACTTCAATGACAAGAAATAGTGCCTTTTCTGAAATTGTTCCGGCTGATAGCATCCGTTTAGGAGGTACGTTCATTCCTTTTAATCTAATGATGGCTGAATAATGTATTTCTCGGCGGAAACGCTGAATATGCAACTTCTAGTGTTTTCTCAAATTTGTAAAACACATTATATTATATTTAGAACTAAGAAGACACTTATGAGGGTGAAAATGTCACATTTACGAAGAATAACAAGAAGTCGACTGAGATGTTAATTGAGATTGCCCCTTAGGTTTTTAAGAACGAAAATTTTGAAACATTCTGAGCATCACCGAGACAACTTAATAACCGATCTTTTTTCCTCTCCAGCACAAGCAGTTTAAAATTATGTCGAGCCTGTAGGCGGTAAAAAAAAAAAAAACAGCATTTGCTCAATATCTAGGTTTCTGTTACACTAAAAATCACATTTCATTAGGAAAATTCTCAATACTGTGATTCCTCTTGAGACGGAATTCTGGATTATTAGCTTCTGATTTGTCGATTTTTTTTCCCCTTTACCCCTGGCTTCAAGGACAAGAAGTAGTGCATATTGTGAAATAGTTCCTGATGATAGCATCCGTTTAGGATATTGGTCCATTCTCTTTTAATCAAATGACTGCTTAATAAGCTTATTTTTTGGCGACAACGATGAATATGCAACTTCAAATGTTCACAAAGTTGACTGTAAAACACATAATATTATATTCAGAAGAAGACGCTTGTGTGAGTGAAAATGTTTCATATAAGAACTCGACTGACACGTAAAGAAAGCTGGTACTTTTGGTTTTTAAGAACATAAAGCTTGAAACATTGTGAGGATAACCAAGACAATTTAAAAACCGATTTTTTTTTAAATCCAGCACAAACAGTTTAATATTACGTCGAGCCAGGTGGCAGTAAAAAAAAAGAACATTTGCACAATATGAAGGTTTCTGTTACGCCAAAAACCACATTTCCTTAGGAAAATTTTTTCAGTTCTGTGATCCTCTTGAGACGGAATTGTGGATTATCTTCTGATTTGTCGATTTTTTTTTTCCACTTAGCTGTGACATCAAGGACAAAAAATAGTGCATTTTGTGAAATAGTTCCGGCTGATAGCATCCGTTTAGGAGGTAAGTCCATTCCTTTTTAATCTAATGATGGCTGAAAATGTATATCTCGGCGAAAACGCTGAATATGCAACCTCTAGAGTTTTCTCAAATTTCATTGCAAAACACATTATATTATATTCAGAATTAAGAAGACACTTGTGGGGGTGAAAATGTCACATTTACGAAGAATAAAAAGTCGACTGACACGTTAATTGAGCTTCCTCCTTAGGTTTTTAAAAACATAAATCTTGAAACACTGTTAGGATCACCGAGACTATTCAATCGATTTTTTTCCCCTCTCCAGCACAAGTAGTTTAAAATTATTTCGAGCTTCTAGGCTTAATAAAAAAAAACAGCATTTGCTCAATATCAAAGTTTCTGTTACACCAAAAACAACATTTCCCTCGGTGAAATCTGTCAATGCTGTGATTCGAGTTGAGACGGAATTCTGGATTATTAACTTCTGATTTGTCGATTTTTTTCCCCTTACCCATGACTTCAAGGACAAGAAGTAGTGCATATTGTGAAATCGTTTCCTCTGATAGCATCCGTTTAGGAGGTAGGTCCATTCTCTTTTAATCTGATGATGGCTGAATAAGCGTATTTCTCGGCGAAAACGCTGTATATGCAACTTCCTCAAGTGTTCTCAATGATTCCAAAACACATTATATTATATTCAGAACTAAGAAGACACATGTGAGGGTGAAAATGTCACATTTACGAAGGATAACAAGAAGTCGTCTGACACGTTGATAGCTTGCACCTTAGGTTTTTAAGAACAAAAATCTTGAAAAGTGATGATCACCGAAACAATAGAAAAACTTCATTTTTTTTTCTCCCGCTTAAGCAGTTTAAAATTACGTCGAGCCATGGGAGGTAGAAAAAAAAAAACACGAAAATTTGCACAATAATCAGGTTTCTGTTACACCAAAAATCATATTTCATTAGGAAAAATCTCAATACTGTGATCCCTCTTGAGACGGAATTCTGGATTATTAACGTCTGATTTGTCGATTGTTTTTTCCTTTTCCCGTGACTTCAAGGACAAGAAGTAGTGCATATTTTGAAATAGTTCCTGCTGATAGCATCCGTTCAGGATGTTGGTCCATTCTCTTAATCTAACTGAATAAGCTTATTTCTCGGCAAAAACTCTGAATATGCAAATTCAAGTGTTCACAAAGTTGATTATAAAACACATTATATTATATTCAGAAGAAGACACTTGTGTGAGTGAAAATATCTCATTTATGAAGGATAAGGACTCGACTGGCGCGTAAAGAAAGCTGGCACTTTTGGTTTTTAAGAACAAAAGCTTGAAACATTGTGAGGATTACCAAGACAATTTAAAAACCGTTTTTTTTTTTTTTTTACTCCAGCACAAGCAGTTTAAAATTATGTCGAGCCACGTGGTAGTAAAATGAAAAAAAACTAACATTTGCACAATATTAAGGGTTCTGTTAAGCCAAAAACCATATATCCTTAGGAAAAATCTTTCAGTACTGAGATCCTCTTGAGGCGGAATTTTGGATTATTAACTTCTGATTTGTCGATTTTTTTTCCCCCCTTAGGTGTGACTTCAAGGACAAGAAATACTGCATTTTGTGAAATAGTTCCAGCTGATAGCATCCGTTTAGGAGGTAGGTCCATTCTTTTTTAATCAAATGATGGCAGAATAATATATTTCTCGGCGAAAACGCTGAATATGCTACTTCCTCTAGTGTTTTCTCAAATTTGATTGTGCAACACATTATATTATATTCAGAACTAAGAAGACACTTGTGAGGGTGAAAATGTCACATTTACGAAGGATAACAAGAACTCGACTGACACGTTAATGGACCTTTCTCCTAAGGTTTTTAAGAACAAAAATCTTGAAACATTGTGAGGATCAACGAGACAGTTTAATAACCGATTTTTTTTTCCCTATAGCACAGGCAGTTTAAAATTATGTCGAGCTTCTAGGCGGTAAAAAAAAAAAAAAAAAAGCAGCATTTGCTCAATATCAAGGTTTCTCTTACACCAAAAACCACATTTCCATAGGTAAAATCTTTCAATACTGTGATTCGAATTGACACGGAATTCTGGATTATTAACTTCTGATTAGTCAATTTTTTTTTCTCTTCCCCATGACTTCAAGGACAAGAAGTAGTGCATATTGTGAAATCTTTCCCGCTGATAGCATCCGTTTTAATCTAATGATGGCTGATTATTATTATTTTTTTTTTTTTGCGTCTGTGTTCGAGTCTGGGCATAGGCTTTACAGCCTGCTATCAAGGCCCAGCTGTCCTCCTACACCTCTGCATGTAATTCTCGGCGAAATCGCTGTATATGCAACTTCCTCAAGTGTTCTCAAAGATGATTGTAAAACACATTTTATTATATTTATAACTAAGATGACACTTGTGAGGGTGAAAATGTCACATTTACGAAGGATAACAAGAAGTCGACTTACACGTTAAAAGAGCTTGCACTTTAGGTTTTTAAGAACATAAAGCCTGAAACATTGTGAGGATCTTCGAGACAGTTTAATAACTTCGATTTTTATTTTCTCTCCATCACAAGTAGTTTAAAATTACCTAGAGCCTCAATTCGAAAAAAAAAAAAAATAAACGAACATTTGACCAGTATCAAGGTACACCAAAAACATTTCATTAGGAAAAATCTCTCAATACTGTGATTCATCTTGAGATATAATTCTGAATTATTAACTTCTGATTTCTCGATTTTTCCCCCCTTACCCGGGACTTAAGGGACATGAAGTAGTGCATATTGTGGAATAGTTCCGGTCGATAGCATCCGTTTAGGGGGTAGGTCCATTCTCTTTTAATCTGATGATGGTTGAATAAGCGTATTTCTCGGCGAAAACGCTGTATATGCAACTTCCTCAAGTGTTCTCAATGATTCCAAAACACCTTATATTATATTCAGAAATAAGAAGACACTTGTGAGGGTGAACATGTCACATTTATGAAGGATAACAAGAAGTCGTCTGACACGTTGATAGCTTGCACCTTAGGTTTTTAAGAACAAAAATCTTGAAACGTGAGGATCACCGACACAATTGAAAAACTTCGATTTTTTTTTTCTCCTGCATAAGCAGTTGAAAATTACGTCGAGCCTCGTGCCGGTAAAAATAAATTAAAAAAACACGAATATTTGCACAATAACTTGGTTTCTGTTACACCAAAAACCACATTTCAAAGGTAAAATCTCTCAATACTGTGATCCCTCTTGAGACGGAATTGTGGATTATTAACTTCTTATTTTCTATTTTTTTTTCTTTACCCGTGACTTCAAGGAAAATAAGTAGTGCATATTGTGAAATTATTCCCGCTGATAGCATCCGTTTAGGATGTTGATCCGGTCTCTTTTAATCTAATGATTGCTGAATAAGCGCATTTCTCAGCGAAAACGCTGAATATTCAGCTTTTTCATGTGTTCACAATGTTTATTGTAAAACACTTTATATTATATTCAGAACTACGAAGACACTTGTGAGAGTGAAAATATCACATTTATGAAGGATAAGAAGTCGACTGAAACGTAAAGAGAGCTTGCACCTTTGATTTTTAAGAACAAAAATCTTGAAACATTGTGAGGATTTCCAAGACAGTTTAAAAACTTGGATTTTTTTTTTTTTTTTTACTCTCCAGCACAAGCAGTTTAAAATTACGTCGAACCACTTGGCAGTAAAAGAAAAAAAAATCACTTGCACAATATCAAGGTTTCTGTTACGCCAAAAACCATATTTAATTAGGAAAAATCTTTCAATACTGTGATCCCTCTTGAGACGGAATTCTGGATTATTATCTTCTGACTTGTCGATTTTTTTTTTCCCCCTTACTCGTGACTTCAAGGACAGGAAGTAGTGAATATTGTGAAATCGTTCCGGCTGATTCCATCCGTTTAGGAGGTAGGTCTATTCTCTTTTAATCTAATGATGGCTAAATACGCGTATTTCTCGGCGAAAACGCTGTATATGCAACTTCCTCAAGTGTTCTCAAAGATGACTGTAAAACACATTATATTATATTTAGAAACAAGAAGACACTTGTGCGGGTGAAAATGTTACATTTACGAAGGATAACAAGAAGTCGACTGACACGTTAAGAGTGCTTGCACCTTGGGTTTTTAAGAACAAAAATCTTGAAACGTGAGGATCACCGAGACAATTTAAAAACTTCGATTTTTTTCTTCTCCAGGATAAGTAGTTTAAAATTTCTTGGAGCCTCGTGGCATTAAAAAAAAAAAAAAAATGAAAATGTGCACAATATCAAGATTTCTGTTACACCAAAAACCACATTTCATTAGGAAAATCTCAATACTGTGATCCCTCTTGAGACGGAATTCTGGATTATTAACTTCTTATTTGTCGATTTTTTACCCCATAGCTGTGACTTGAATGACAAAAAATAGTGCCTTTTCTGAAATAGTTCCGGCTAATAGCATCTGTTTAGGAGGTACGTTCATTCCTTTTTAATCTAATGATGGATGAATAATGTATTTCTCGGCGACAACGCTGAATACGCAACTTCTTCTAGTGTTTTATCAAATTTGATTGTAAAACACATTATATTTTATTCAGAACTAAGAAGACACTTGTGAGGATTAAAATGTCACATTTACGAAGGATAACAAGAAGTCGACTGAGATGTTAATGGAGATTGCTCCTTAGGTTTTTAAGAACAAAAATTTTGAAAGATTGTGGGGATCACAGAGACAATTTAATAACCGATTATTTTTTTCCTCTCCAGCACAGGCAGTTTAAAATTATGTCGAGCCTCTAGGCGGTAAAAAAAAAAAGAAAAAAAACAGCATTTGCTCAATATCAAGGATACTGTTACACCAAAAACCACATCTCATTAGGAAAAATCTCAATACTGTGATCCCGCTTGAGACTTAATTCTGGATTATTAACTTCTGATTTGTCGATTTTTTTCCCCCTTTACCCCTGACTTCAAGGACAAGAAGTAGTGCATATTGTGAAATAGTTCCTGCTGATAGCATCCGTTTAGGATGTTGGTCCATTCTCTTTAATCTAATGACTTTTTTTTTTTTTTTTATGTGTCCGACTCTGGGCATAGGCTTCACAGCCTGCTATCAAGGCCCAGTCGTCCTCCTACAATCTACATGTCACCACTTCGGCGCTTAACACCCACCGTCCATATAGAATACATGCTAGGGCTGTCTCTTACAGGACTGGTGTATTGGTATTAGCGGGGTCATTTTTACGACATGTCGGCTTGTCTTCTGGTAGATCAGTAAAGCCTGATTTAATGAAATTCAAATCCTTAAATTGTTCCCTGCACCAGCGAGGATTCGAACCTGGGTCCCACGGGACCGGAAGCGAACTCTCTACCGATCGAGCTACCTGAATATGCTTGGTTTTTTTGGCGAAAACGTTGAATATGCAACATCAAATGTTCACAAAGTTGATTGTAAAACACATTATATTATATTCAGAAGAAGACACTTGTGTGAGTGAAAATGTTTCATGTAAGAACTCGAGTGACACGTAAAGAAAGCTGGTACTTTTGGTTTTTAAGAACAAAAAGGTTGAAACATTGTGAGGACAACCAAGACAATTTAAAAACCGATTATTTTTTTTTTTACTCCAGCACAAACAGTTTAAAATTACGTCGAGCCAGGTGGCAGTAAAAAAAAAAAAAAAACGAACATTTGCACAATATCACGGTTTCTGTTACGCCAAAAACCACATTTCACTAGGAAATTTTTTTCCCATTCAGTGATCCTCTTGAGACGGAAATGTGGATTATTAAGTTCTGATTAGTCTATTATTTTTCCCCTTAGCTGTGACTTCAAGGACAAGAAATAGTGCATTTTGTGAAATAGTTACGGCTCATAGCATCCGTTTAGGAGGTAGGTCAATTCTTTTTTAATCTAATGATGGCTGAATAATGTATTTCTTCGCGAAAACGCTGAATACGCAGCTTCCTCTAGTGTTTTCTCAAATTTGATTGTAAAACAAATTATATTATATTCATAATTAAGAAGACACTTGTGAGGGTGAAAATGTCACATTTACGTAGGATAAAAAGTCGACTGACACGTTAATGGAGCTTGCTCCTTAGGTTTTTAAGAACAAAAAACATGAAACATTGTTAGGATCACCGAGACAATTGAATTAATTTTTTTCTTTCCTCTCCAGTACAAGTAGTTTAAAATTATGTCGAGCTTCTAGGCGGTAAAAAAATAAATAAATAAATAAATAAAAAACAGCATTTGCAATATCAATGTTTCTGTTACATCAAAAACAACATTTCCTTCGGTAAAATATTTCAATACTGTGGTTCGAGTTGAGACGGAATTCAGGATTATTAACTTCTGATTTCTAGATTTTTTTCCCCTTACCCATGACTTCAAGGACAAGAAGTAGTGCATATTGTGAAATCGTTCCCGCTGATAGCATCCGTTTAGGAGGTTGGTAAATTTTCTTTTAATCTGATGATGGCTGAATAAGCGTATTTCTCGGTGAAAACGCCGTATATGCAACTTCCTCAAGTGTTCTCAGTGATTCCAAAACACACTATATTATATTCAGAACTAAGAAGACACTTGTGAGGGTGAAAATGTCACATTTACGAAGGATAACAAGAAGTCGTCTGACACGTTGATATCTTGCACCTTAGGTTTTTAAGAACAAATATCTTGAAACGTGAGGATCACCGAGACAATAGAAAAACTTCATTTTTTTTTCTCCAGCTTAAGCAGTTTAAAATTACGTTGAAAATTGGGCGGTAAAAAAAATAAAAAAAATAAAAAACACAAATATTTGCACAATAATCAGGTTTCTGATACACCAAAAATCGCATTTCATTAGGAAAAATTTCAATATTGTGATCCCTCCTGAGACGGAATTCTTGATTATTAACTTCTGATTTGTCGTTTTTTTTTTTCCTTTACCCGTGACTTCAAGGTGAATAAGTAGTGCGCATATTGTGAAATAGTTCCTGCTGATAGCATCCGATTAGGATGTTGGTCCATTCTCTTTTAATCTCATGACTGCTGAAAAAGCTTTTTTCTCGGCGAAAACGCCGAATATGCAAATTCAAGTGTTCACAAAGTTGATTATAAAACACATTATATTATATTCAGAAGAAGACACTTGTGTGAGTGAAAATGTCTCATTTATGAAGAATAAGGACTCGACTGACACTTTTAGTTTTTAAGAACAAAAAGCTTGAAACATTGTGAGGATTACCAAGACAATTTAAAAACCTTTTTTTTTTTTTTACTCCAGCACAAGCAGTTTAAAATTACGTCGAGCCACGTGGCAATAAAAAGAAAAAAACTAACATTTGCAGAATATTAAGGGTTCTGTTACGCCAAAAACCATATTTCCTTAGGAAAAATCTTTCAGTACTGTGATCCTCTTGAGACGGAATTTTGGATTATTAACTTCTGATTTGTCGATTTTTTTCCCCTTAGGTGTGACTTCAAGGACAGGAAATAGTGCATTTTGTGAAATAG
>JAGKTI010037153.1:0-10946 GCA_018397915.1 Birgus latro
CATTATGCTGGTACTGTACTTAAAGAGAATACAAAGATGGACCAGTGAGCTTGACAGACTCTACTGCCCTAGGTCTAAACTGGGCAGTGGACATAAGGAGAAAAGAGCGTTAGTCGTATTAAGAATGTTGCCTTCTACAGTGCACGGGTTAGCTAATTACCAACTGCCGAGTGGTAGTTGCTCATTGACTTACTGGGAACACTGGCAAAGGAAAACTTGTACGCAGAAATAATGCAATAACCTTACAACTGCAAGGATACTAGATACGGGGAAGGATAGATGGCACTGCTGTCACAAGATATAGCAGAAGCTACGGATTAATAGATTTAAAATGAAGCAGTTACAACCTTTATAGACAAGTGATTCTTTACTTGATGGAAAACAGCCACTCCCTCATACACTAAATCGTGTTTGAAAACTGATGAGAATTTTCTGGGCTTCATTGCTAGTCAGTTTCTTGAACTAACTTTAACTATGAATTGAGGTCAGTGATTTTTGCTTTGTTAGAACAAGCTGTGCTAAGTTTGACTTCATGCACGTAAACATTACCCATTGGCTTTGACAAATGAAAGAATCTCTGGGCGTGACTGTCTTTGCTGTATTTCATGTTAGTATTCTATTTATATAATGAACCACGCTCTTCAGAAAGTGTTTTCCTTGAAATAGCCTACTTTTTTTTGGGGGGGGGGGGAGTGGGAGGAAGGAGGATGGACAGAAATCTAAGATAAGCTAGAATCTGTCAGGTCATGCATCTGTAGTGATATCAATCTTAAGTTTCTCTTTCCACTGTATGTTTAGCGCTACTTGTCAATGCCTAGCTTGTATTTTTTGTTGACAGGAGTCTAGAGTAGTGAGGTACGATTCAATTTTCACTTAACAATTTGTATTTCGCAGGTGAGGCGACGGACACTGCTGTCTATACACTGCGCCCATACCAGCCAATAAGTATACTCCAACTTTCGGTGTCCATTTTCATTTGCACTTTTAATTTTGCTTGACTTTCAGTGCTTAGGCCCCTGTCTACTTTAAGGGTTTGGTTATTTTGCAGTAGTGTTGGTCAGGGTGTGGGTGTAGACTAGGGTTTTATTGGAAGTTAAAGACTAGGAAATAATATAAGGGCCAGAAGGAATAAGGTACGACAGGCGTAGAAATTAGGGTGTTAGATTGTGATGAGATAGCTACCTAGGATTTGCTAGGAAATATACTTACGTAGGCTGTAGAAGTGTTTGTTGGGAGACACGGTTAGAGCTTTATTTATTTTTTCCCAAGTTTCAGGCTACACAAAACCCATCTTGAGTGTATAACTGATACTGCAGACATTATACCCATGGGAATTCCCTTTCTCGTGTCGCACCGTGATTGGCTAGTGCTAGGAAGATTTTATAGTCCTGCCCCACCGCTAATTGCGCCATTAACGTGCTGTATACCTACGTAGGCTGGAAAAACCCTCGATGTTTACATTTTTTACAAACTTGAGCTGCTTCCAAATATTTAGACTTCTCAATGACTAGCTTCTTCCTGGACAAATGATTGTGCTGATCTCTTGAAACATAGGGAATTCGATACTGTTACGTCCTACATCTGTTTTGTTCTAGCTTTGCATCCATTCCTCGTAGTTTCCCCTGTGTACATTTTCGGGCATTCACTGTACGGTATGCTGTTATTTTACTCCTTTTCACTTCCTTTCACTTTTGACTTTCTTTTACATTCTAAGGATGCTGCGATCCAAAGGCCTGCTTTCATTAAGCAGATAACAGAAGCTTTAAGTAGGGGACAGACCCTTACCTTGTATTGTTGTAGTTTGAATGAACATTGACATTTTCTATATATACCATCCGCCTTCCGTTTAAGATTTAACATGCCTACCGGATAGCATAGTCTCATAAATGCTTCTTTTATGTATTTAATCTCTTCTATGAACTCGATACCGCAGATTCTATACACCCTTAGAAAAAATTGTGTAACATCTCCAGACTTGGTCATTTCGGTGTGCTGGGACAGTGCATAGTAATCTTTAAGTTTATTTACAATACACAGTATTTATCTCTGTCGTCTGTTCTCCATATATTACTTTAATGGGTTTTTTTTCTCTCTCCTCTATGAAGAAGTAAAAATATTAGTGTCCTAAGGCACTGTTACTGACAGTGTCCATATCTGTACAAAGTTACACCCATGCCTATGTTTCTTCTGCAGTAATCAGTCTTCGATGCATTGGCAAGCCATCACGGGCATACAGTACAGCTCATGGCTAGACAATTGTTGCCTGTATTCCTCTCCACTGAAAGTAAATGTTCCGACTTTGGTATCAGTTCGTTGTAGTCAGACCATCGTATTGGCAGCTCCTCATCTTTGATGAAGTCCAGTGTTCGCCCTACTGCCGGCAAGGAAGAACAGGACACCAAAGATGAAGAGCTGCCATTACTTAGATCTGACTACATCGAAGTAACCACTTTAATGCGGAATATTTACTTTCAGTGGATAGTAACGTAGCAAACTCTACTCTCTAGCCATGGGTTCGCCTCATTCTGTTGTCATGGCTTGACTATAAATGGAAACATTGCAGGCTGACTACAGGAGAATCCAAGGCAGGGGTGCAACTTGGTACAGATATGTGGACGGTGTGTTAAAGTGCCAAATGACACCATTACTCTAAATAACACGAATATTAGCGTGAATGATGACTTCACAGTAGAAGTGAAAGAAAAAAATCCCATTAGATCCTGTAACCCTGAGGACAGACAAGGGAGGTATACTGCGTAACATACACCATCCAGGATGACTATCCACTATATCTAGCACACAACAAAAGGTCAATGTTTGGAGTTAAAGGATTTTTGCGAGGGTCGTATATAATTAGCAGTAATGAGTTCATGAAGGATGAGATTAAATACATAGCTATTATGGTATGCTATCCGGTAGGCTTGTTAAAACCTAAAAAAAAAAAAAAAAAATTGTCAATGGTCAATCATACTGTCAATTCTAGGTATATACCACCTAATCTCAAAGCTTCGGTTATCAATAAGATCTTAGAGAAAGCAGGCATTTGGATCGTACGATACTCAGGACGTAAAGTAAGTCAAAACAAAAGTGAAAGGAAGTAAAAACTGGTTGTAATATACAGCATATCGTGAGTGGATGGTCTAGAACATACTCGAAAGTTCCGCCTTATGCACATCCCTGCCACTTGGAAACGTCAAGCGTGAGGCGACCACAATGAAGCAGTAGCCAGACACTCTGAACTGGCTGGTAACACTGTGGGAGGGGAAAGGATATGGGAGGAGGAAGGGTGGGAGAAGATGGTGGTTGGAGGAGCCGAGGGTCCCTGCCCCTTCCTCCTTCCAGCCCCACTCCTCGCACAGTTACCAGATAAATGCTGTCTACTGCTTCGCTACTGCTTGACTGTCATTTCTAAGTGGTGAGCGAGTGTATCAAGCGGAACTTTCCTAGAGTTTACATAGAGAAAGCAGAACCAGGGCAGGACAAAAAGATAGAACATAAAGTAGCTGTGCAGCATCAAGGGTATCTAAATCCCTTGTGATGCACATAGATCAGCACAATCGTTTGTCCAAGTGAGAAGCTGCAATCAGTGAGAAAGGTCTGAATAAACAAATTAGATGGTGGCAGCTCAGTGTAGGAGATGTAACTACCCATAGGAAGTGATTTTTCAGCCTATGTAGGAAAGCATTAATGGCGCAAATCAGAGGTGGGGTAGGACGACAGAATTTTCCTAGTGGTAACCAACTGGACTGCTGCACGAGGAAGGGTGGGGAGGAGGGAGGCAATTTCTGGGGGTATAAGGGTCTCTGCAGCGTCACTTAAGACTGTGAAGATGGATTCTGTGTAGCCTGAAACCTTATAGAAAACAAGGAATTAAAGATCTAACCCGTATTTCTCCTCCCACCCAACATGATGTAGGATGGATACTTAGGCTGTGATAGGGAACAAAGCAAATTTATAGAAATTTCAGCTAGGGGACTGGATAGGTAGAATAGGATTGAAACTTTTGATAGGAAGCTAAAGTTAAAAGGAAACTAAAGCTAGGAGGCAGCTGTAGGTATTAGTAAGGATGGTGTAGGGAGAAAGCCCTAGTTATGAATGCAAAGGTTTGGGAAATACTGGTGAAGGGAAATGCAGTACATTTAGTTAAGTACTGAAACACCAGTTGCGATAATGGAAACAGGTCAGCAGTGGTTAACAGGTAACTTTTATTTCTTCCGTAGGTAACCAGCAATACCTTGGTGAGCAACTATAGCAATATTTCTAACATTATCTGGAATGTTCATGGCAAGACTGAATGGAAAATACAAAGAATGGGCGGGTGAATCTGGCCAATTTAACTGCCCTGAAATCTTTGTATAGATATTAAGTCTGGTCAGTGGACATCTGGAGAAACAGGTGAAGACTTTTGCCTACTCGCGAGGTATTAATATCTGACTAGGTGTATTAAGTCTAGCTTGAGATGTACTGAGATTCTTCGCTTATCAGTGAGGTATGATATTGCCACCTAGAATAAAAGACCTGTTTCCTTATTTTGCCAGTGCTGCCGTTCATGTACACACACTTCCTTAATGATTTTTCCTCGGGTAAGAAAACTGAAGTGGAGACAGGATGTGGAGCGGTATATGAACGTGGGTGTTGGGTGTTGGGAGGAGAGTCTACTGCTTCTGGATAAGGTGAATTTTGTTCGTGGCGACTCTCTAGCGATGGAGTCTGGCTGCAAGGAAACACCATGCTGTGACAGTACAAGCAGCTCATTTTACCGCTGCCATAACACAGCTGACCCAGACAAGGTAATTCTTAAGAAAACATTAATCAAACTGTATAATTTTAACCATAAACTGAATGGTTTAGTTATTTTAGCCTTGGCAAACCTAAGCTGCTAAATATATACATTGCATTTTCTTTAGGCTAAGGTTGATATTTGAGATGCAAATCGGGTCTACATCTTGACTTATTCGCCTCATAACTTCCACTGTCCTTGGCGAGACAGTCACCATGTTCAAGGTATATGTATATTAATGTTTATTCTCGCTACATCGACTTGTCAGCTTGGAGAGACATTGGGTGAGGGGGTTCATGGATTTTTTAATTTTTGTAACCAGGTTATTTAAAATTTTTCTAAGCACTTAAAAATACTCTAGCTGTTGAGAAAATGTATAGAACCGAAGATTAATGGTAGGGTTAGGTAAGTTTAGCCTTCGTGTCATTTAATTTCATTCTCGCTGTTTAGTCGTTACTGAAGCGAAGAAAGATCATTGTAAGATTGCCTGCAATTTTCTGTTACAGAATGACACTGCTGGAAGATCGAAAACTGAGCATGGACTGTTGGCTGACAAGATTTGGCTATATACCATCTTCCCACCTGTTGGCGGAGAAGTCCCACATGACTGCCTTCTACTCAACGGTTTCTTGTGCACAACTGCCTGTTTATGCTTCTACTCGACTGTTTCCTGTGCACAAGACTGCAGATGCCCGTATATCTTCTGCTAGACTGTTTGTTGTGCATCAGGAGCCGCAGCTGCTTGTATCTACTGGACTGTTCCTTGTGCACCGTAGGGCACAGGTACCTGTGCTGTGCATAGAACCTCCTGTACTGCACGCGAATCTACTAAGACACAAATGCTGTAGGTTACGATAGTCTGACATCTCTACGGTATTATATTATCTTTTGACTTACTGTGAAAACTAGAAACTCAGAACTCTAATAATAAGGTTCAGCGGAAAAAAAAAAAATCAAGCCGAATCTAATGACTACACAAAATCTAGCAATTTACCTGTACTCGACGTCCCTCTTAAAGAACAGTTTGGTGCGTAGTGACAGTGGTTTGTCTGCCTGTCATTTCATCGAGAGTTTCTCTGTAATACTTTAACTGTCTTGTGCTGTAATTTTTAATATCGAAAGGTTTTGCATCAGTATAATAGAAAATTCGTCATAGAATTTTTGGTGTTGATTGTTAAATCTCAATCAGCTAAATATCCATCACTTCCAACCCGGAAACTTAGTTTGTTCTTGTTGCCACCAGGCGAATTTTATCAGATTGGACTTTGCTGCAGGAGTTAAATATACTGTGTCACTCGGTAAATAGTTGCCCTTTGTTAACATGCGATCTAGATTTATAAATTAGTTTTATTTTTGTCAGTACTTACGATAAGAATATAATTGCTGTAACATGGCACTGTCTTGCTTGATCTTGATAGCCCGGTAGGACATGACAGTCTACCATTAAACGAAGAATTAATAACTAACCTGTTTAACCTAACTCCAGCTAACCTAACCTATTTAACCTAGCACAAACTAACCTATTGCTAAGCGTGGAAACACTGGGCTGTCACGTCCCAACTCTAAGTAAGACAGTGCAGAGTACTTTTCACTATTTTCCATCTATTCTGGTTTACTGAAAATTGATTGGAGAGGTGGATAATATTGCACACTACTCTGGGCAACTTCTAGAACATCAGCTTTCATCTACTAACTATTCGTCTGGTGACAGCAAGGATAAAATGTAACTTGTGCTGAAAGGATTCTCTACTCAACTTTGACTAAAATTGTCATCTCTCTTGAATGGGATCTTCAGCAATAGATCAACATGAATAGGATTATAGAAAGTGTTGTGTGATTGCAGAGTCGTATTGTTAAATTTCACTAACACTAAACTACGTGAAATAAGTGAAAAGGATGAAAATCCGGACAAAGCTGAAAAAAAATCACCCCGTCACCCACCCATATAGTCTTTATACATTTTAACCACCACTTGAATATCCTGTATGTGAAAAATTAAGTACGTGTTTTATAAAATGTTTGATTTAATATAGAAGTAGATACAACTGACATGTTAATAATAAATACCCGAAATCTCTGCCTATTTGTTCATGATTAACCTTTGTCTTACCCTAAAAACTAGGCATTTGTTATTACGCTGAAATCACGGATATTGTCTGAGGTCTCTGACAACCAGTCTCCAAAGTTTGGTTAAAATGGATGAAATTCTTTTAGGTACCGAAAGGACTATTCTCACGGCCGGAACTATTTTCACGGGGGTCATAGAATAGTCGGATATTAACCAAATACGGTGGTGTTGAAGACTTGCCCCATAAGAAAACCAAGTCTTTCACAATATATCAACTTCACATGACAAACTCTGACCTTAGGAGGCTGTCTTTAAGCAGACTATACTGTACCTGACCCGTTGGAAATTCTACCGACCTATCTGGCCACATTTCACTTACTCTAGCTGTCTGTGATTCTCTTTTTGCTGGTGTTCTGGAGCCCTTCACCACTACAAGATTCTGTACCCTCATTACTGTCCCGTGGAAAACCCTGCAGACATTGGTTTCAGTTTATTCCTTTCTCATATCCTCTGACTAATGCAAGAAAGCCTTGGTTTAATCACGCTTGTTCTAATGCTGTCCGCAACAAAGAAAGGGCATTTAAAAGGTACCAGATCCAACCCACCCCTGAATCACATCTTTTTATATATTTCTGCCCGGAATCGTGCTAAGTCTGTTCTTCGCTCTGCTAAAAATAATTTCATCCGTGCTAAATGTTCCCAACATCTCCAACTCGAATTCTTCTCGCCCCTTTTGGCACCTTGCCAAAAACCTTTCTAACAACTTTACCTCATCATCCTTCCCTCTTTTCTACTCTGATGGCTCTGTAGCTATTTATTCTACTGATAAAGAAGATCTCTGCTCAGACTTTCTCCAATTCTACCTTAGACGATTCCGGTGCTGTTCCTCCATCACTTCCCCCCTCAGACTTCCTCATGACTGACATTAAAATTTCTTCAGCTGATATATTTTCTGCCATCACTTGCCTCAATTCAACAAGGCATATGGGCCTGATGGAGTCCCTCCTGTTGTCCTCAAAAACTGTGCTTCTGTGCTTACACCCTGCCTAGGTAAACTCTTTCGCCTTTGTCTCAAATTGTACCTTTCCTTCTTGCTGGAAGTTTGCTCTCATTCAGCCAGTCCCAAAGAAGGGTGACCATTCCCAACCCTCTAACTATCGTCCAATTGCTTTAACATCCTGTGTCTCAAAAGTTTTCGAATCATTTCTTAACAAAAATTTTAAAGCATCTTTGCTGTCACAACCTTCTTTCTGATCGTCAGTATGGGTTCCGTCAGGGACGCTCCACTGGCGATCTTCTCACCTACCTTGCAGACTTCTGGTCATCCTCCTTTCGGGACTTTGGCGAAAGCTTTGCCATTGCACTTGACATCTCAAAGGCTTCCGATCGAGTCTGGCATAAATCTTTGATTTCCAAACTGCCCTCTTAAGGTTTCTATCCTTCTATCTGTGCCTTCATCTCTAGCTTCCTTTCTGGTCGTTCTATAGCTGCTGTTGTAGACTGCCATCGTTCTTCTCCTAGACCTATCAACAGTGGTGTTCCTCAGGGCTCTGTCCTATCACCAACTCTTTCTTTTATTCATCAATGACCTAAGCTGTACATCTAACCCTATCCACTCATATGCTGATGATTCCACCCTTCACCTTTCCATTCGATTTCCGCAACGTCCATCTCAGCAGTTACTTCAGCAAACAAGGGATGAGGCTATGGCACACCTAATGTCTGACTTGGCTCATATCTCTGATTGGGGTAAAAATAATCTTGTTATTTTCAATGCATCA
Source organism: Birgus latro (assembly GCA_018397915.1). NCBI lineage: Eukaryota > Metazoa > Arthropoda > Malacostraca > Decapoda > Coenobitidae > Birgus > Birgus latro. The sequence goes on from JAGKTI010037153.1 coordinate 8,630, forward strand.
AAAACTCAGTTCTTACACTTATCAACCCGACAAAATCTTCCTCGGGATTACCCACTAATGTTTAATAATGTCCATCTCAGTCCTGCATCATCCTTGAACATGCTAGGGGTTTCATTCTCTCGAGATTTGTCTTGAAAAGAACATATATCTCTTGTGAAATCTGCTTCCAAGAGATTAGGTGTGCTGGGCCGACTCCGAGCTTTCTTTACCCCTGCACAGTTGTTAACCTTGTACACGGGTTTTATTCGCCCGTGTATGGAGTACAACTCTCATGTGTGGGGAGGCTCCCCACATGCTGCTGTTCTCAATAGGGTGGAGTAAAGGCTTTCCGTATCATTAACTCTCCTCTTAATGATTCCCTTCAACCTTTGTCTCTTCGCCGCACTGTTGCTTCTTTATCTCTCTTCTATCGCTACTTCAATGGGCACTGTTCCTCTGAACTGTCTGCTTACATCCCTCCACCTCTACGACGGGCACGTAGTACCCGTCTAGCAACAAACTCTCATCCCTCTTTTGTCCAACTCTCTAATGCAAGAGTTAACCGTTACTCCCAGTCCATTATTTATGCAACTGGTCAACTCTGGAACTGTCTCCCTCTGTCTGTATTCCCTGCTTCCTATGATCTCCAATCTTTCCAATGCAGTGTGTCCAGGCATCTCGAAATGAATGGATCTTGAATTTGGCTCTTTTGTATTGTTTTTACTTTTTCTTGGATGGAACAGCATGCGGGCCTGTGGCCCTTGGTTCCTCCTCCTTTGCATTAAAAAAAAAAAAAAAAAAGTTACTCGCTATGTCCAGTGACTCTGACATGGCTGAGCACATGTTTTAATCTTCCCCCATATTCATGATGGGGAAAAATAAAATAAAATACTAACTGCTTCAAAGGGAATTACGTCTATACTGCTTTTACGCTTACTTGGCCTAAAATTACCATCTTTCCATCCTTAAATCTGAACTGTAGCAATAAATTATCACTTGAATATGGTGCTAGTCATGAAGTGCTATGGAAAGGATGTTGAGCCACAGCATTGTCTCATTCTGCCACTGAGCTGCGTGAAATGAGCAGCAAAAGCACGAAAATCTAGGCCAAGTTAGCGTAAAAACAGTATAGTAAATTCGCCTCGGGGAAAATTCTACGGACATCGCAACACACGTTTCACTTACTCTAACCTCCGGATATTATAGGAGTTAACCTGTCACATCGATGATGTATTTTAACCCTGATGCCTTTAGATGATTTGACTCCCTTCTTTGTTTCTAGCATTATTATTTTAGTTTCTTGTTACAGATCAGCATTCATGATGGAGGGATGGTAATTTTAGAAGATAAAGTAGACTCTCGAAATATATAGGCTAGAGTGAGAGGAAATTGAATATTTAAGTGTAATTTATTTGGAAAAGAGTAAACTATATCGAGAAACGCTGAGTAAATCGAATAGCTCAGTTACTGAAAAGTAATTTTAAAAAATAGAAATGAAACATCGGGAAGGACAATTTATAAGACAAAGTAGGATTAGATAGTTCAGTGGAGTGGGGAGTAACCTGGAGGCGCGTGGGGATGAGGAGGGGGGGGAGGTGAGAGGGGATGATTGGGGACTTCAGAGAGGAGGGGAGGGAAGGGTAGTAGAGGGGACATGGAGGGAGATGAAGGTGGGGAGGGAAAGGAAAGGGATTGAAGGATATACAGGGGGAAAGGAGGGGAAGGGAGGGGAGGTGGGGCGAGGGGATAAAGATGAGTACAGGAATGGGAGAGGAAGCGCAAGAAACTGGCAGGGAGGTATAGGGGGTTGGATGAAGGGTAAGCGAGAGGGAATACTGTAAAGGAGGGGAGATTACTGTGTGGGAGTGCGGGTGGGGGTGGGATTTAGGCACTTACCCCACAAGTTCATGGCCAGGAGGGGGATTGCAGAGAGCGAGTTGCAGAAGCCCATAATTAGCAAAAGGAGAATTAGTGCAGGAAATTCGTATAATAATTAAAGATTTGCAATTTACGTTATCAGTTAAGGAAATTCTTGTACAAACCATAATTTCATACTGACTTCATAAAGAAGAATAGAACCTAGATTTTGATGTACTGTAATAAAAAATTATATCTATATCTATTTATCCATCTATATATCTATCTGTTTATCTATCTATCTATCTATCTATAGACATAAACATACTGAACTCTGTTTTGTGTGTCTCCTTAATAAGTGGAAACTATGGTCGCATTTGCTCAGTCATGTCCGAAATTCGTCGTTGGTGGCGGGAGGGAGTGAGACATGGGTGGCCGTGTTTATAGACTTTCCCAGAACTGATGCATCTTAACAGAGTTG
>JAGKTI010037155.1:0-10946 GCA_018397915.1 Birgus latro
GTGTGTGTGTGTGTGTGTGTGTGTGTGTGTGTGTGAACGAAATACCTCAACCGATTTTATATCCAGTTTTAGCCAAATTTGGCTGAACGACTGAGGGGCACCCACGGCGCTGACATACTGTTTTTGGGAATAGGTCAAAAGTCAAGACCGCATGACATGGTCAAGTTAAACCGTTTTTTTCCGATTTTAGACAAATTTTGTGGATGAGTTAAGAGTAAGACGAGAACATAGGAATTTCATTTCAATAACAGTCAGAGGTCAAGGCCACAAGGAAATGTCAGGGGCAAAGGTTATACAGCCAGGTCAATTTAAACAGCTTTGATCCGGTTTGGACTAAACTTACAGGATATGTTGACGGCAAGGCAAGAATGAATTAATTCGACTTTCAGAATCATCGGTCAAAGGCCGAGGTGAAAAGGCACATCCAAATATTGAGCCTTTACACCATTTGCAGGGAGAGGGTGCTGCATTATCTGAATGTTCCCTTTTGTTTTATGCTATTTTCGACATACTAAGACAATTATATTCAGCTCAGGAAAGACCTCTCGAATTAACGGGATTAAGTGAATATGTGTGTGTGTGTGGGGGGGGCAAGGATGCCACGTCTGGGACCGAAGGACCCTAAAGCTGGTGTTAAAGGATGGAATCGTTTGGACCAAGGGATGTAAAAGGTAAAAATCTGTTCCCGATTTTGTTAATTTTGTAAGCATTTGTTTTGGTAATATTTGTCACGAAAATGACCCAGAATAATCTATGAAGAGTGCTGAGGAGAGGTACTTCTTGTTACTCAATACCACGAAACAAGCACACTGATCAAGGCACACTTCCAATGCGGTATCTTTAAATAAGTTTACAATACTATGCTAAAAGTGGACAGACTGAAGTATATGATACGGCAGCAAAGAATATGACTAGCGCTTCCACCTGCGCTATCATGAGTTTTGGCTGCTCAAAAAATGTTATTATAGTGCAATAGCTCTAAAGATCGTGGAGATATTTGGATGAAATATCCCTAAATAGGTGCGGACAGACTCCCTGCAAGTATCTAAAGTATCACTGGCCAGGTTACGTCACAAAATTCGGCTGACACCTTATGGCATTGTTTGGAGGAATACGGGACCTCCTGAGTTGCCTTTTCAGTGACAAATCTGTGATGCTGAGACAAGCAGGTTCCACTTTGAAATTGGTAGGAATGATTCTATGGTACTGGTGAATGGGAGAACAACTTCTTCAGGGAAGGGCCAACAACATTTATGAAATATGCAAGATCGCTTTTTTTTTTTTTTTTTTTTTTTTACTGGACAGTCAATGGAACGACTATTCCACATATGTATGAGACGTGCATCAAAAAGAGAAATTACACAAAAAATTAGGGAGGTAGAGTCAAGACTTCGAAGGATTAGATGGTGTTTGGGTGACTGTGTTGTACATTTCACTGGGCGCTTTTTGGTTAACTTCTACTTTTGTACTTTCCCTTTTTGTGTATGTATCTTACCGCACCCCATCTCATGGTGGAAAACAGGACTAAGATGACAATGATGATGATGATGATGATGACAACAAAGACGACGACGAGGACAACGATGATGACGACACTGTCGATAATGATGATGATGATGATCAAGAAATTTATGATTTTACAACTTTAAGCTAACCAAGAAAGAAAGACAGGATGCTTGTGATGCGACCTGGAAAACCAAACTTTTGTTTTTCATACCTCAGAAAAGAAACAGCCAAAGGCTGGGAGCAGTCAATGTTGTCCCTTTCAAAGGTGAAATAAAGCTAAAATCAAGATCCGTTAATTTTAAGATGCTTGGACATACTCGTACTGCGTTCAAATGACTGGATGTTGCAGACAATGGGATAGGCAACTTGCATCAAAAGCATATCATCATGACACGTCACGCAAAAAATTCATCTGATTATAGTATGTGAACAGAATAGCAAAAAATGTAGCAAGATGTCGGGAAATACGTATATGTACCGTTGTAAGGTGATGGCTGGCACATCTGTGCAACAGAGAAAATGTTGAAACTATGTGAACCCTGGTGTACAGCTCCAAACTGCTACAGCATCAAGAGAAAACAAACAATGTATAAGGGCATAACAGTACTATTAGCGTATGGGAGTGAGGTGAAGAGAGAAAGGCATCCGTTACGTTTTTTTTTTTTTTTTTATGCAAGGAAGAAGGAACCAAAGGCCAGGGCCGCATACTGTTCCTTCCAAGAAAAAGCAAAAACAATACAAAAGAGAGCCAAATTCAAGATCCATTAATTTCGAGATGCCTGGACACACTGCGCTTGAAAGATTGGAGATCATAGGAAGTAGGGAATACAGACAGAGGGAGACAGTTCCAGAGTTGACCAGTTGCATAAATGAAGGACTGGGAGTAACGGTTAACTCTTGCATTAGAGAGTTGGGCAGAAAAGGGATGAGAGTTTGTTGCTAGACGGGTACTACGTGCCCGTCGTAGAGGTGAGGGGATGCAAGCAGACAGTTCAGAGGAACAGTGACCATTGAAGTAGCGATAGAAGAGAGATAAAGAAGCAACAGTGCGGCGAAGAGACAAAGGTTGAAGGGAGTCAGTAAGAGGAGGAGAGTTAATGAGACGAAAAGCCTTTGACTCCACCCTATTGAGAAGGGCTGCATGTGGGGAGCCTCCCCACACATGAGAGTTGTACTCCATACACGGGCGAATAAAACCCGTGTACAAGGTCAACATCTGTGCAGGGGTAAAGAAAGTTCGGAGTCGGCCCAGCACACCTAATCTCTTGGAAGCAGATTTCGCAAGAGACGTAATATGTTCCTTCCAAGACAAATCCCGAGAGAATGAAACCCCTAGCATGTTCAAGGATGATGCAGGACTGAGCTGGACATTATTAAACATTAGTGAGTAATCCTGAGGAAGATTTTGTCGGGTTGATAGGTGTAACAACTGAGTTTTTGATGCATTAAAAATAACAAGATTATTTTTACCCCAATCAGAGATATGAGCCAAGTCAGACATTAGGTGTGCCATAGCCTCATCCCTTGTTTGCTGAAGTAACTGCTGAGAGAAGAGGGTGGAGCAATTTATCACCGAAAGAGATGGGATAGAGAGAGGGAGTGACTGAGACAGCGAGGCACATATGAGTGAACAAAACAGCATTTCTGGCCGGGGAGTTGCCAGGAGGAAGAGATGGTGAGAGGTCATGCTTGTACCAAGATCAAAAAGAAAGTGACATCACATGAGTAATATGTGGCATAGTAAATTCTGTTTTCATTAGGTGCTCCACAGATTTATTGTTCTATTTTCCATCTCTCTGCACCAAATTAGGGCCGACCTATTTTAATCACAAGCAAGTGTGTTTGTGGAATGCACAGAGCCTTCGTCATGCCGCCATAACCGTCAGCCGGCAAAACTAACAGCCCGAATAACAGTTGAAATAACAACAGCTGAAAGGGCCCCTTATTTTCCTGCGTGACCTAATTAGTAACAGATTGGTCCAGTGGTCCGTTCATGCCACATCAGGTGTGTTCAGCCTCTTCAGTTACAATCAAGCCCAATCGTCTCAGCTCACTTCCGGTATTGTTACGTGTACTCAGGTGCAGCTGGGCATCGTCAGGTTTGATTAGTGACTATGTCATATACGTTACTTTAGGGCCCTTCAGATTTATTCAGGTCCGCTCTGTTCAATTAGGTCCTCAGGTTCAGTTAGTTTAATTCAAATCGCTTGAGGTCTATTCAAGCCCTTCCCAGCCTTCGACCCAATTAGATCAGTTCTGTTTCACTTAAGGTCAGTGTACTGTTCATTTGAACCTGAAAAAAAAAAAAAAGTAGACCCACTGAGGTCACTATAGGACCATTCAGGTTTTTCATATCCATTTTGTTTGACAAAATCTCCATATAATGTGCCTAAACAATACATGGTAACCACACTCTCGCACATAAAACTCCTTCCTCTTCCCCTCCTTTCATACCCTTCCCTGACACCCCATCCCCTCCACACAGTTACCAAATAAATGGTTCTGTGGCAGCTGTTTAGAGGTCACAAATCTCACATTTAGTGGTTTAAATTTGCAGCCACGTGTCTAGTACATAAATGTTTGAGGGTGTACGTCCAACTCGTCCCAACTAGACTCATTAATGTAGCTGCAGGTCCATTCAGGTTCTTCTTAATTACTTTGATCCAGTCAGGTAATTTCTGATCAGTTTATAGTGATTCAACAGGATTCACTCCAGCACAGGGTCATTCAGGTTTCTTTTGATCGAGTTAAGCCCATTTTAAGGCATTACACTTCATTATATTTAGGGTAATTAGTTTGTCAGGCAAATTCAGATTTCAGGGACATTCGGGTTCAGTTAAGTTCATTAAGATTCAGTTACATCATTAAGACCGTTTACATCACACTGATCTTCAAGTCTCTCCAAGCCAGGTCAGACTGTTACAGTATATTGTGATGTTTGCTCAAGTCCATGAGAACAGCTTTGTTTCATTCAGCAGCCTTTAGGTGAATTCACTTCCAATCAGACCAGCTTAGGCCCATGAGAATCATTCTAGTTTTATGGGAGGTGGAGTTGGTGAGTATAAGGCCTAATGATATTCTTTAGATCATTGAGAAGTATAAGGTCTAATGATATTCTTTAGATCATTGGCGAGTATAAGGTCTAATGGTAGTCTTTAGATCATTGGCGAGTACATCTTGTAAGGACTGGTGTTGAAAGAATAGTGTGCTAGCGATGTGAAGGAAATTTTTTCTCAGGGATTCGAGGTAGGAGTCTGAAAGGCAGGACTGGGCAGAGAAGTGTGGGCTTATGGGACTGGGATGGTGGTGGTCGTGGAAACGAATAGAGGTAGCACACTCCCTATAGTTGGGCGTTATGTTTGGGTGTGGCATGGACGTGGTGAGGGGTTTAATCAATGTTTTTCCCCAGGACATGAACTAGAAAACTAATAAAGTATGCACACGCCTTTCTCATATGGATTGCGTCATACAGAAAAAAAAAGATGCCTATACCATTCAGTCACACTCTGTTGGTGGCAACACCTACGTTGTACTTGACTGACCCTTGTTTGCATCAAGAGATTTTTTCTTTGAAGCCTGTGGCTTTAGCTAAAATTATATCCTCCCCGGCGGGGAATCGAACCCCGGTCTCCCGCGTGACAGGCGGAGATACTAACCACTATACTACCGAGGAGTGCTAAGATGTAACTGTTAGGCCAGTGATACTCCGTCTATCCTAGTTATGGCTAATTTCGTATGGACCTTTTTTATCAGTATTCTAAACTTTCTTTTGCTTTCTTGTGCATTTCTCTTAAGTTTACTGTAGCCACAAATAACTGATAAATATAGTATAATTATTTTCTCAATATGTCCTCTTTCTAACTTAGACTAACTGAAAATCAGCACCTGAAACAACAAAAGTGTAAGTAATGATTGCTGTTATGACATGAGGGTGTCGCGTCATATACAAGGTCTTTCAAAATAAATAAATAAATAAATAAATAAAAAATAATAGTTAAAAAACGGCAGGGACACCCCAACTAATTTCTCTCTGCTTTTCGCCATCTCCATCACTGACGCTTAACAGTATCTATCACCGACTCAGCCATCCCCATCAGTGACTCAGCCATCCCAATCAGTGACTCAGCCATCCCTATCATTGACTCAGCCATCCCCATCACTGACTCAGCCATCCTCACTGACTCGGCTATCTCCATCACTGACAGCCATCTCCATCACTGACTCCAACATCTACATCACTACCTACATCACTGACTCAGGCACCTACACCACTGACTCATTAACTCAATCATCTTCATCACTGACTCAATCATTTACATCACTGTCTCAGTCATCACCATCACTAACTCTCATCTTCATCACTGACGCAGTCATCTACATCACTAAGTCATCTACATCACTGACTCTTAACTGTCTCAAGCACTAATTCAATAATCTCCAATACATACTCTTAGCATTTTCATTACCAACACTTAACATCTCATCGACAGCTTAAGAGCTGGTGATATGGCATATCAATTCACCAACTCTTAACATATCATCACCAGCTCTTAACATATTAACACCGGCTCTTAACATCTTATCACCAACTCCAAACATTCTCATCTCCATCTCTGAACATATCATCTCCAACTCTTATATCATCAATTTCTAACATCTCATTACCAACTCTTAACATCGCATCTCCAGCTCTTTAACATCTTGACTGCCACCATCTCCATCACTTTCTCTTAACATCTCCAGCACGGATTCTTAACATCCACACTACCAACTCTGCACATCTCCATCACTGACTCTTAATCTTCATCATAGCTGACTCACCTTCCTCCTTCATTGACCTATCGTCTCCGCAAGTGACTCAACATCTCCATCATTTAACCCTTAACATCTCCGCCACCACCCTTTGTCTCCAATGACTCTTAACATCTCCATCACTGACTCCCAACAACTCCAGCATATAAGTCATAACACCTCGATCACTATCTCTATACATCTTCATCACTGACTCTTCACATCTGCATCACTTATCTGTTGACATCCTACAACCAGTTCTTTACATCTCCATTACTGGCTCAACATCCCAATCAATCATCTCTTGATATCTCCAACATTTTAAACCTTAATATTTATATTACTGACATTTAACAGCTACATCACTATCATTTACCATCTCCACCTCCCACACGAAATGTTAACATCACCATGTCCGTCACTAACAAACATCTCCATCACCATCTCTCAGCATCTGCATCATCAACTCTTAACCACCTGCCTTTCACCGTCTATCGCCCTACCCTTCATTCCCTTTCTCCTAGGAAGTGTAAATCATAACTATATTTGCTAATAAACAGACAATTTTGTTTTGCTTTTTAGAGGGTATTCTAGTCCTCAAAGGGATAAAAACTGTCTCCAAGGATTTCTTTGGGACGTGAGAAACCTTAACTATTTTATTCTTTTTACCACCACATGATTTTTATATTACTTGAACTACTTGAACCTGAGGAATACTAAAAGTTTTTGCTATTGGCACACGATAATATTTTGCTGAGGAGCGCCTTTGCATCCTGTAAGGGTTAAAAAGTCTATTATTATTATTATTATTATTATTATTATTTATTATTATTATTATTATTTTTTTTGAGGTGAGATCTCTTGGCTACCTGACGATTTCATACAGGATGTGAGTATTCTAAACTACGAGATGTCTTTACGCCGGACGTGATATTTCTTAACTACCAGGTGGGTTTATACAGGAGGTGAGAAATTTTACCTGCCATATACTTTTATACAGGACGTGAGAACTCTTAACTACCAGACAGTTATACAAAGGACGGGAGAAATCTTAACTGCCAAGTGATTATATTCAGCCTAGGAGAGACTTTTCGTTCAGTGGTTAGAGAACACAAACTCGCATGAAAATAACTGAATCAACTCGAGGTCTAACTACTGTCGCAGGAGTCTTCACTTCATCGACAAATCTGATCCAATTTGGACGATGATCAGTTCCCAATATCACTTTATTGTTATCAGATATAATTGTGAGTGGTTACATTTTTCACTAATTATTCACTCTAGTTTGGCTGTGAAGAAGTCTTGTAGCTATGTGAGTGAAGACACACGAACAAACGAGCAGTCCTAACCCGCCCAGTCCCACCGACGTACGATGCACGTACGATGCACTTCGCCACTTTTTTTCACGCTCAGACTCACCGACGTGCATCATACGTCAGTCAATTGCAAGGCCCGTCGTTTACACATTTTTCAATATTCGCGGGTGATATTTGGTAAGCATATGTGGGAGACCTTCCTCCCCTCCCCCCCACACTCGGCAATTCACCTGTTAGCAGTAACCTGGCCAATACAGACATGTTGCCCCACGGTCTTTCCAATTATGAAATTCACGGTGAAAGTGATTCCTGAGGTGGAGGACAAAGAAATAAAGAAGCCAGAGCAAGAAACAAACAGAAGTAATGAGGTGGTAATGTTGTAAAGGAAGGTGCCATATGTGGATGTGTTTGGTGACTGAACAATGCTTCTATTGCCTATTTAACTGTGTGAAAACCAATAGAGTCTTGTACTACACATAATTTCGTACCAAATAAATAAATAAATAAATACATAATTTAAAGTGGCTTGAATTAGTTTATGCTCCCATAGTTCGTTCTCTTTGAAGCCACGTACCCTGAGAGAACGAAAGGTAAGGCTGACTCGTCACCTGTAGCAACATTTATAAGCTCAGGAGAGCGATTTCTCTATGAATTTTCGATGTTTCTCACCAAAAGCGGAGGCTTGAGCAAAAAGAAAAAAAAAAAGGTTGAAAATCGGTCTTGTTCTGAGGGTGTGTTGGGTAAAAAATCGGTCGGGCTTGGGCGGGTTAAACATGAGGTCTAGAATGTTTATGAATGGAACCACGACAATGTAAAAATTTTATTCTCGACGTACTAGGGAATGACATGTAGCCTAAAACAAGACGATTTTGCTCGGCTGAACAAACAACAATAATAGGGTTAAAAAAGGATCCTGCCTAACCCTGCCGCTGCTATGGACGTTTTATTCTGTCCAGCACCAGACGATTTTATTAATCTGAGCGTAAATCCTACGTGTGAGTTATACCTAATATGATGCATGGGTTCATATTAGGTGAAGCATGAAGGCTAGATTTTGAGAACAACCAGTTAAAGGTCACGGTTACGTGGTCGGGGCCCCGGTCAAGACCAGAAAAAACGGTTTTGATCTAATTTATATGAAACTTGGTGGAATGGCCAGGAGTAAGGCAAATATCGAGCAATTCTATTTTAAGAAGTCAGTCACAGGTTAAGGTCGCGGGGCAAGGTCTAAGTTCGACCTGTGTGTGTCTGTGAACAGAATAACTAAAGCAGTTTTGGCCTTATTTTATCTAAAATTGGTGAAAGTGTTGAGGATTAGCCAAGGGGTTGACATATTGTCTCTAAGAACAATAGGTTTTATAATTTAGACCAACCATGATGGAAGAATTCAGAGTAAGGCAAAGGATGAAGGGATTCGAATCTGAGATCAATAAATGGTCAAGGTCACAGGGATAGGGAAACTCTTCGATCCTACAATTCAAACCGTTTTTATTCCACTTACGAAACTAAATTTCGTGGAAGGACTGAGTGTCAGCTAAGAATGATGAGTTTCGATCTTGAAAACAATAAATCAAAAGTGAAGATCACAGGACGAGGCCAACTCAGTGGTTTCCTATTCGATTTGGACCAAACTTGATGGAAGTGTTAAGGACCAGACAAGAATGGAATAATATGATTTTGAGAACAGTTGGTCCCACGTCAAGGTCACCGGGCAACTTCAAGTGCTCAAGCCTTATATCAATAATGTAGGCCGTGGGTGCTGCACTCTCTGAGTGATCATTTTTGTTAGGGTGACCCTCTTCACTCACGCGCACTCCACCCTACCTCTGATTCCAGCACATTCACTCCATTCCACCTCTCACTCCACCTCACTCTCACTCCATCCCACCTCTCACTCCACCTCATTCTCACTCCATCCCGCCTCTCCCTCCACCTCACCCTCACTCCATCCCACCTCTCACTCCACCTCACTCTCGTTCCACCTCACCTGTCACTCCATTGCATTTCTCACTCCACCCAATTTCTCATCCACACCACTCTCACTCCATCCCATCTCTCATTTCAACCCACTCCAACTCTCATTCTAGCTCACTCTCATGTCAGTTCGTTCTCTCCTGTTCACTCTTGTTTCACTCCAGCTTCCTGTATTTTACTCTCATTCCAGTTCACTCTCACTTCAACTCATTATAACTTCAGTTCACTCTCACTCCATCTCATCTCTCACTCCAACTCACCTCTCACTCAGCCTCAGTCTCATTCCACCTGTCTCTCACTCAGCCCCATCTCATTCCACTCACTCCACTTCACCTCACCTTTTACTCCGCCTCTGTCTGTCTCAGCCCCACTTCTCACTCCACTCTGCCTCTCACTCCACACTCTCAGCATGACTTCTATCAATTAATGACGGAAATAGCGCAATTCCAATTAAGGGCATCAGTCGAGAGATTTTTAATTCTTTAGGGGCAAAAGGGTATTCTTCAAGTGTTAAAAATGAGAGAGAGAGAGAGAGAGAGAGAGAGAGAGAGAGAGAGAGAGAGAGAATCGGGCTTTAAATCGGCCAAGAATATTCTAAAATGGAGAATATAGCTCACTTCGCCATACTCCTCGGTGTTTGGTCGTACAGGGTAATAAGCAGCATATCGTGTAGTGTGTTTCAAGAATACTAATTTCAACGGCTTCCATCTATGTAAAAGAAATCAGCATAAACTTCCAGTGTGGGGATACCCAAGTTTCCAGAAGCACAGTGTGGCTGGCTGCGTCATTCTCAGTCATACCGTCATTCACGTCGCAGTATAACCAGGTCAGTGTAGGTATTCACAAATATTCTTTCATTCAATTGCCTGTCGTAATTATTTCTTCAGGAATGACACGGAAATAAGACTTCCCATGTCTTTTCTTTCCTGGAAATACAAATCCTATTTATGAGAGAAAATAATCGTAAGTTTGTTTGAGAATCGAACCCACACATGATAAGATCCACATACTAACAAGGATCTTGGACCTGACCTACCAGGAAAATAATCAGTACCCAAATCGCCAACACTTCTAAAAGTAGCTACAAAGAACTGGCTGAAGAATGTGAGCCACGCTGACCTGTCCTGACCCTTAACCTCCCGGTGTGACCTGGGAAGGGTTGGCCATTGTTCTTGCTAGGTCAGTGGAACATGACCGGCTCACCAGGTGTTTCCAGAGGCCAAGGGAGGAAAGATAGGTAGATAATTACAGATACACAGATAGATATTTACACACACACACACACACACACACACACACACACACACACACACATTATATATATACATATATATATATATATTTTTTTTTTATGCATGG